>JAINUT010002737.1:0-19579 GCA_020205555.1 Panax stipuleanatus
TGTCTGCGTACCTGCGCAGCTGCGCCGGGAGCACAGCCAGAAGCAGCGCAGCTGCGCCACTGGGTTTCTCAGGCTGGTCACCTGCGCAGCTGCGCCGGTGCCAAGGCTTATGGTTGCGCCGTGTCCTGGGCAGAGGCAGTGAGTTTTATTTAAGTGTGCATTTATTTTTAGGACTACAGTTACATTGTTGCTAGAATAATGATCATTATTTAAGTTGCAATAGCATGTTGATAACATGAATTGACAATTTGGTAATTGTAAAAGAAAGAGGTTTTGAAAACCTTAAAGTATTAATTGATTATTGTTAATGGTGAATTAATTAATTATAATTTGTATAATTATAATCAAGAGTAAATTTTTAAATTAAATTAAAATTTTTGTTAAATTATAATGAATATTAGTTGATTTATTTTAATCAATTAGATGTTAGAAAAACCCAGTGGAAGTTAGAACATTTTTCGATATTAAACTCCATCTTTCTCTGTGTTTTCTCTGTGTTTCTCCTTCTCGATCGTAGAGATGTTAGAACATTTATTACAACATTATTTGATATTAAAAATCACTAAAAATGCGGAATATTTAAAACTTTTATAAACTTTCTTTCTATATTGCCCTGAATCGCAACCTTAACATTACAAATATTTGATTCAATTCTATTACATGAATCGCTACAACGAAAGTATTATATAAAGTCTTACATCACTAAGCAATATCCATTACACGTCGGATAGCTCAACTTACAACTTAACAACTAAGTTACAATGAAAACATCAACTACAATTTGAAATTTAACAAAATTAATATTCTTTAACATTGATCTCTATAAATCACTTAACACGTATCTTTACCTTGCATCCTTGACCTGCAAAAATGGTTATTTGCAAGAGTGAGCTCGACAGCTCAGCAAGTTCTAACAGTTTTCATGCATCACATAGCACATAATAACATGCTCAAGATACATCTCATAATAATGAAATTAACATGGCATACATGCTTCACTATACATAGCAAATATAAAGATTGAGTTCCTTACTCAATCAACATTATTTAATCATTCAATGTAGTCATAACTTGACTTTAACATTCATGTTTACAACATATATAACATATCATGCTCTTTACAAAATAATTTAAAACAGTTCATAATATCATCAAGTTCACATAGAAACTAGAAATCGAAAGACTTGCCTGGCTCGTAGATTACCAATTATCGAAAAAATAGCTTAATATAATCTGCTTCATGATCCTACATAACGTATTACCATACGCATCAATTATTAGTCACCTAGCAATGCTTATCAAACGTCTAAGTAAATAATACTTTATACTTTCTAATTCTTTTCTATTTACTCATTTGACACTCGCTGTCAAATCATATGTATAATTAACAATATCAGTTAATTATCACATAGCTAATCCTCATCGTTAGTTATCCACTTTAGGTTAACTCATTCCTCTTTGACTCATAAGTTAATAATTAATTACCACATAATTAATCACATCACATAGTTATTTTACATTTCTCATGATTAATCAACTAATAATTGCATACTCATTTTAAATTATAATTAAACAAATTATGATTTGAACATCCACTTTAAATCAAACTACAATTAAACAATCATAATTTATAATGAATCAACTACATCATGCATTAAATCATAATTTAAGCATACTTAACTTAACCCATTACTTAGATTATAAATACTCAATTTCTATTCATGCCCTCATTAAATTATAATTATATAAATTATAATTTAAATTACACTTTTACCTTGATTATAATTATTCCAAATTATAATCACATATTAAGTTATAATTAAACAAATTATAACTTATAATCAATTAAACTATATCATGCATTATAATTACACAAATTATAATTAATCATGCAATTATCAATTTATAATCCATAATTAAACATGCATTTATTAAATTATAATTACATAAATTAAAATTTAAATTAACATCTAATTGATTAAAATAAATCAACTAATATTCATTATAATTTAACAAAAATTATAATTTAATTTAAACATTTACTCTTGATTATAATTATACAAATTATAATTAACTAATTCACCATTAAACAATAATTCAATTAATACTTTAAGGTTTTCAAAACCTCTTTTCTTTTACAATTACCAAATTGTCAAATTCATGTTATCAACATGCTATTGCAACTTAAATATATGATCATTATTCTAGCAACAATGTAACTTAGTCATAAAAATAAACTGCACACTTAAATAAAACTCACTGCCTCTGCCCAGGACACGACGCAGCTGCGCAGCCATAAGCCTTGGCACCGGCACAGCTGCGCTGGTGACCAGCCTGAGAAAACCCAGTGGCGCAGCTGCGCAGGTACGCAGACAGAAGCAGGCAGTTCAGCCTCCATGTTTCACCGATTAAACCCAACATGCCATCAAACGGCAATAACAAGCTACTAGAACAATGTATAGCATATACTTGATACAATACACTCATATAACATATCTCCAAACACAAAAACATTTAAACAACAATAATCAAAACTTTTAGAAATCAAATTTGATATTTTCATAAAACTTATATATTCATACAATATAATTCTCATCCTCGATCATTAGTAATACATCTTTAATCTATCTTTACATCATTATTCGATATTAAAATCACTAAAAATGCGGAATATTTAAAATTTTTATAAACTTTCTTTCTATATTGCCCTGAATCGCAACCTTAAGATTACAAATATTTGATTCAATTCTATTACATGAATCGCTACAACGAAGGGACTATACAAAGTCTTACATCACTAAGTAATATCCATTATACGTCGGATAGCTCAACTTACAACTTAACAATTACGTTACAATGAAAACATCAACTACAATTTGAAATTTAACAAAATTAATATTCTTTAACATTGATCTCTATAAATCATTTAACACGTATCTTTACCTTGCATCCTTGACCTGCAAAAATGATTATTTGCAAGAGTGAGCTCGACAGCTCAGCAAGATCTAACAGTTTTCTTGCATCATATAGCACATAATTAACATGTTCAATATTAAAGTAACATGGCAAACATGCTTTAATCACATAACAAATATAAAGATTGAGTTCCTTACTCAATCAACATTATTAAATCAATCAATGTAGTCATAAATTGACTTTAACATTTCATGCTTGCAACATATACAACATAGCATACTCTTTGCAATACAATTTAAAACAGTTCATAATATCATCAAGTTCACATAGAATATAGGAACCGAAAGACTTGCCTGGCTCGTAGATTACCAATTACCGAAAAATAGCTTAATATAATCTGCTTCATGATCCTACATAACGTATTACCATACGCATCAATTATTAGTCACCTAGCAATGCTTATCAAACGTCTAAGTAAATAATACTTTATACTTTCTAATTCTTTTCTATTTACTCATTTGACACTCGCTGTCAAATCATATGTATAATTAGCAATATCAGTTAATTATCACATAGCTAATCCTCATCGTTAGTTATCCACTTTAGGTTAACTCATTCCTCTTTGACTCATAAGTTAATAATTAATTACCACATAATTAATCACATCACATAGTTATTTTACATTTCTCATGATTAATCAACTAATAATTACATACTCATTTTAACTTATAATTAAACAAATTATGATTTGAACATCCACTTTAATCAAACTACAATTAAACAATCATAATTTATAATGAATCAACTACATCATGCATTAAATCATAATTTAAGCATACTTAACTTAACCCATTACTTAGATTATAAATACTCAATTTCTATTCATGCCCTCATTAAATTATAATTATATAAATTATAATTTAAATTACACTTTTACCTTGATTATAATTATTCCAAATTATAATCATATATTAAGTTATTTTTAAACAAATTATAACTTATAATCAATTAAACTATATCATGCATTATAATTACACAAATTATAATTAATCATGCAATTATCAATTTATAATCCATAATTAAACATGCATTTATTAAATTATAATTACATAAATTAAAATTTAAATTAACATCTAATTGATTAAAATAAATCAACTAATATTCATTATAATTTAACAAAAATTATAATTTAATTTAAACATTTACTCTTGATTATAATTATACAAATTATAATTAACCAATTCACCATTAAACAATAATTCAATTAATACTTTAAGGTTTTCAAAACCTCTTTTCTTTTACAATTACCAAATTGTCAAATTCATGTTATCAACATGCTATTGCAACTTAAATATATGATCACTATTCTAGCAACAATGTAACTTAGTCATAAAAATAAACTGCACACTTAAATAAAACTCACTGCCTCTGCCCAGGACACGGCGCAGCTGCGCAGCCATAAGCCTTGGCACCGGCGCAGCTGCGCAGGTGACCAGCCTGAGAAAATCCAGTGGTGCAGCTGCGCTGCTTCTGGCTGTGCTCCCTGCGCAGCTGCGCAGGTACGCAGACAGAAGCAGGCAGTGCAGCCTCCCTGTTTCACCGATTAAACCCAACATGCCATCAAACGGCAATAACAAGCTACTAGAACTCCTTGATGTTATTTTAGTCAATGTTCGCAGCTTTCATGTTGAAGTCGAATGCTAGCTTTTGGTGGCAGGCTAACAAGACTCGAGAGGGAGAGGGAGTCATCACGTGGGAACGTTTCAAGGAAATGTTCTACGAGATGTATTTTCCAGTGAGTTCGCAGGACCAGATGGAGGTCCAGTTCCTAGAACTTAAGCAAGGAGGGATGACGGTGTCTGAGTATGCCGCTAAGTTTAACGAGTTGGCCAGGTTCGCTATATACCAGGTTAGCACTGACGCTAGGAAGGCGAGAAGGTTTGAGCGGGGACTAAAGCCCTGGCTCTACAGCAAGGTTTCCATGTTCCAGCTGAATACCTTTGCAGCGGTGCTGGAGAAGGCCATACTTGCTGAGGGAGGAAGCGAAGCAGTGACGAAGTTCAACCAAGATAAGAAGAAGAAGAATGAGGTAGAAACCAAGTCTGGGGGTAGCAACACTGTGAACCAGAAGAGGAAGTGGTTTGATAATACCTCTGCTGGGAGTCAGCAAGGAAGCCAGCAGAAGAGGAAGTTCGAAGCATGTGCTACATGTGGTAAGAATCACACTGGCGTGTGCATGAAGGGGAAGCGGGTGTGCTTCAACTGTGGTCAGGAAGGCCACATCGCGCCTAATTGCCCAAAACCGAAGAAAGGAGCTTGCTTTACATGTGGATCCAAAGATCACATGGCTCGCAACTGCCCGAAGAAGCTGATGGCAGGGTCAACAGGGAGCGGAGGGAATGGAAGCGGCAATACCGTTACTATCGCTGCACCATTGCAAGCTGTTCGACCCACTGCACGGACATTCAATATGACGGTGCAGGATGCTGTGCAATCAAGATGTGGTGTCAAGTATTATTCCGGTCAATAGTATAAATGCATATGTATTATTTGATTCGGGTGCTACTTGCTCATTCATATCTGATGATTTTGCTAGAACCCTAGACTTACCTGTAGAGGAGTTAATTTACCCTTTGAACATAGAGATTGCGAATAGGGAGGTTATTCCTGTTAGGAGCGTTTATAAGAACTGTAGATTGGGCATTAAGCTTAAAGTAGATTTGATTCCGATAAAACTTGGGGAATTCGACGTCATACTAGGTATGGATTGGTTGTTCAACCATGGGGCGGTAATCGACTGTCAGAAGAAGTCAGTAAACCTTACGACTCCGTCGAAGTTGGTGTTCTATGGTAGCAAATCGCCTAGGCAAGCGAGTTATCTGACGGTTATGCAAGCCAAGAAACTTCTGACGCAAGGCTGTGTAGGATATATAGCCTACATAGTAGATTCGCGTAAGGAAAACCCGAAGGTGGAGGAGATATCGGTAGTTAAGGAGTTTGTGGACGTTTTTCCAAGCGATTTTCCAGGACTTCCGCCAGATAAGGAGACAGAGTTCGTGATCGATCTAGCGCCGGGAACTGCTCCGATTTCGAAGGCTCCATACCGAATAGCTCCAGTCGAGATGAAGGAATTGATGGTTCAACTGCAAGAACTGCTAGACAAGAAGTATATTCAACCGAGCGTTTCGCCGTGGGGAGCGCCTGTCTTATTCGTGAAGAAAAAGGATGGGTCGATGCGTCTTTGCATTGATTATAGAGAGTTGAATAAAGTTACGATCAAGAATAGGTATCCTTTACCTAGGATTGATGACTTATTTGATCAACTGAAGGGTGCGAAATACTTCTCGAAAATCAATTTGAGAAGCGGGTATCATCAATTGAAGGTGAGGAAGGAAGATATACCGAAAACGGCTTTTAGAACTCGGTATGGTCATTACGAGTTCTTGGTGATGTCGTTTGGTCTCACGAATGCCCCAGCTGCATTTATGGACTTAATGAACAGGGTGTTCAAGCCATTTCTGGACAAGTTCGTGGTAGTGTTCATAGATGACATCCTGGTTTATTCCAAGACCGAGGAAGAGCATGCTGAACACTTACGACTAACCTTAGAAGCCCTGAGACGAGAAAAGCTTTACGCTAAATTCTCAAAATGCGAATTCTGGTTGGAACGTGTGCAATTTCTTGGCCACGTGATAGACAATGATGGTATTTCGATAGATCCGTCGAAAGTTGAGGCCGTAATTAGTTGGGAACAGCCGAAGACGCCGTCTGAAGTGAGAAGTTTCTTAAGATTGGCTGGTTATTACCGAAGATTTATTCAAGACTTTTCTAGAATTGCAACTCCGTTGACGAATTTGACTCGTAAAATAGTTAAGTTTGTTTGGACGGAGAAGTGTGAGGAGAGTTTTCAAGAGTTGAAGAAGAGGTTGAGTACTGCGCCTATATTGTCTTTACCGGATAGTTCGGGAAATTTTGTAGTATATAGCGATACCTCACATAAAGGATTAGGTTGTGTGTTGATGCAGAGCGGCAAAGTCATTGCATATGCGTCACGTCAGCTGAAGGATTACGACAAGGGGTATCCGACCCATGATCTAGAATTGGCGGCAATAGTGTTTGCCCTAAAGATTTGGAGGCACTACTTATATGGAGAGAAGTGTGAAATATATACAGATCACAAGAGTCTGAAGTATATATTTACCCAGAAGGATTTGAACATGCGCCAAAGAAGATGGTTGGAACTGATTAAAGACTATGATTGCGAGATACTTTACCATCTGGGTAAAGCTAACGTTGTTGCCGACGCTTTGAGCAGAAAAGGTCGGGAGAAGCTGAACGTGTTAACTGATCAGGATCGGTTAATAGAACAAATGGCTAGATTGGAGTTGGAAGTGAAGTTTTCGAAAGAATCGGATGAGATGTTGTTTCAAGTAACCACTAGTTCTACTTTAATAGACAAAGTGAAAGAAACACAACTTCAGGATGAAGAATGTGAAAAGATTCGGACGAGGTTAATTGATGGCGAAGAGTTCAAGTTCAAGGTCGATAATGAAGGACTGTTACGATTTGAAGGTAGAATCTGGGTACCGCCGGTACCAGAGGTTAAAGAGGAGATTTTGAGCGAAGCTCATAGTTCTAGATATTCTATTCACCCTGGGAGTACGAAGATGTACCAGGATCTCAGGCATCATTTCTGGTGGCCGAATATGAAGAGGGACATGGCAGAATGCGTTGCGAAATGCTTAACGTGTCAGAAAGTCAAAGCAGAACACCAGAGACCAAGTGGTTTGCTGCAACCGTTAGAAATTCCAGAGTGGAAGTGGGAGCACATCACGATGGATTTTGTAGTAGGACTTCCAACGACTCAGAAGGGATATGATGCAATATGGGTTATAGTGGATCGACTGACAAAGTCAGCCCACTTTTTGCCGATCAGGGTCAAGTACAACCTGGATAAACTAGCGAAGCTCTACGTGAAGCAAATTATTTCTCGACATGGTGTTCCGGTGTCGATTGTGTCCAACAGAGATCCACGTTTCACGTCTAATTTTTGGAAGCGATTGCAAGAATGTATGGGAACGCAATTGCGAATGAGTACAGCATATCATCCTCAGACCGATGGCCAGAGCGAAAGAACGATTCAAACGCTTGAGGATATGCTGAGAGCTTGTGTGATGGACTTCAAAGGAAGCTGGGAGGATCATCTACCATTGGTAGAGTTCGCCTACAACAATACTCATCATGCGAGTATTGGCATGCCGCCTTACGAAGCGTTATACGGTAGAAAATGCAGAACTCCTTTGCGCTGGGATGAAGTCGGTGAACGTCAATTGTTGGGACCAGAATTGGTAAAACAAACCGCCGAAATTATAAAGCTGATCAGAACGAGATTAGTTGCTGCTCAAGACAGACAGAAGAAGTATGCCGATTTACATCGACAGAACCGAGAATTCTTACCAGGAAGTTTCGTGTTCCTGAAAGTATCTCCCTGGAAAGGGAAAATTCGATTCGGTAAGAAGGGGAAGCTGAGTCCCCGATTTATTGGACCTTTTGAGGTACTACGAAAGGTGGGCGAGGTTGCTTACCAGATTGCATTACCTCCGGAGCTCGAGAATATACATAATGTCTTCCATATTTCTGTGTTAAGATCTTACAAGCATGATTATAAACATATAATAGAATATGAACCTTTACAGTTTGATAAAGACTTAACATATGAAGAAGTGCCTGTTCAAATAGTTGATAGAAAGGAACAAGTACTTAGGAATAAAATGATACCTTCGGTTAAGGTAATCTGGAGGAACCATAGTGCTGAAGAAGCTACGTGGGAACTCGAAGATGTTATGATGAAGTCTTATCCGCATTTATTTGCTTAGTTATGTGTAACCCCTTATATACTGATTCTGGGGACAGAATCCTTTTAAGGAGGGAAGAATGTAATAGACGAGATTTTTTTTTTGTGATTCTGGGGACAGAATCCTTTTAAGAAGGGAAGATTGTAACGATTGAGATTTTATAATTAATTTTAATATTTATTGAGATAAATAAATATTTTATGTGATTTATTTATTGAGTTAAATAAATAAATTATGTGATTTATGGAGTGATTTAATTAAGTGTTATATACTAATTAAATGAATGTGTAATATTTATTTATTTAATATTAATGTTATATTATAATTCTAATTTAATTGAGATAATTGAATTAGATGAATTATGTGATGAAGTGTTACATGGATTATAATTAGCGAGTAATTATAATTATGTGGCAATTTTATGTGATTAATTGATGTTAGATTTTAATTGATTAAATTAGATGATTGATATTTAATTAATTAAAATGTGACATTAAAGTATGTATTAAATAATTTGTTAAAATAAAAGAAAAAGGATTTTAAATGAGTTTAAATAAACAAGGCTTTGCATTTGTTTTAAATCTATTCTACCAAACATGGCCTTAGTAATAATAACCTATTTTTTTAAAATAATATTATTTTGGCCAAACAAAGTCTTAAGGCTTTTTGAATTTTGAAACTTATGTAACTGCTAAATTAATTAGGCTAATTAGTTTTAGTTAGTACGCGTATTATATTATATTACGTTAGTTCTATACTACATTAGATTAATCCTAAGTCTAAACTAAGAGCAAAGAAGAAAGAAAAGAGCATAGGAAAAAGAGAATGCAGAGAAGAGTTGGAGAAGAAGAGAAGGAAGAAGAAGCTTGTGAAGGCTAGAGTGAATCTTTGTTTTCTTCTCCTATCACCGAAAGGTAATCCATAATCTCTACTTTCATATTTTCAAAACTCGATTTAAGTTTCATGTTTTATTCTCTGTGAAAACTGAGTTTTCATGTAATAGCATAAACATGGATGATATATATATATAGGTGGTGTTGTTCATGGTGAATTATATGGTTATCAATGATTTTCAGAAATCAAATTACTGTAGAAATATATTTTAACAGAAAATTCATGTTTATATGAGTTCATATGGAATTTCATGAGTTTATATATTATGGGTGATTTTACATTGAGAAATTGGTATATGTTAGTATGTTGTTTAAAATTTTCTATGATACTACCTTGAATCATGAGAATAAAGCATGTGTTATAAGTTGAATTGCTTAAGAATTTGATTACAGTGACTTATTTTGGAAAATATATGAGTTTTCATGAAAATGGCCAAATTGGATTTTTAAAACTTGTGATTATCATTGTTTAAATGGTTTTGTGTTGTGGAAGCATGTTATAGATATGTATAATTGCATAGGTATGATTTACAATGTTTAAGTTACTGTAAATATCCATTTGTTGGCTTGTATGGGTTAATCGGTGAAGCAGAGTAACGTGGCTGTCTGCGTCTGGCCGAGTTGCTGCGCAGCTGCGCTGGCAGCAAGGCCAGGAGCAGCGCAGCTGCGCCGCTTGTCCTTCCCAGATCCTTACCCTGCGCAGCTGCGCCGGTGCCAAGGCCTGTGGCTGCGCAGCTGCGCCGTGCACAGTGCAGTGGCAGTGAGTTTTAGTCAAGTGTGCAGTGTGTTGTTATGTTTACATTACATTATTGCTAAGATAATGAGCATGTATCTAGCTGCTATAACATGTGTTAACATGAGGTTGATAATTCCATAATTCGAGAAAAAGAAAGTTTTGAAAAAACTAATATGGTATTTAAATTATAAACTATAATTGTTTAATTGTACAATAAGTTACTTAATTATAATTTATTAATTATAATTAAGAGTAAATGTTTAATTTAAATTTTAAATTTTGTGAAATTATGATGTATAGAAGTTGGTTTATTTTAATCAATTAGATGTTAATTTAAATTATAATTTATGTAATTATAATTTAATAAATGCATGTTTAATTATGGATTATAAATTGATAATTTCATGATTAATTATAATTTGTGTAATTAAATGCATGATGTGGTTTAATTGATTATAATTATTATAATTTGTTTATAATTATAATTTGATCAAGTGTTTGAATTATAATTGTTTAATTATAATTTAGTTAAATACATAATGGATTTAATTAACTATGTGATAGTTGATTATTATTATTAGAGTGAGTTAACCATGAGGGTTAACCACTTATGTGAATTAGTTACGTGTTAACTAATTTAGGTTATTGTGATTGAATATATATGTGTAGGAAGTATTAAAGTACGTGAATTGTGTTAAGTAGCTTGCGCTTGAGGCAAGTCTTCTAAACCTTAAACTCGTTAATTTTATGCAAGTTTTCTAAACCCTAATCTTGTATAATTTCTTGAGTTCATATATTCTTGTTAATAATGTCCTTTTCTATTTTTGTATTGGACAATTGTTTATTTAATTGAAATGATCTTAACTTATTGTTCAAGTAAGATCCAGTTATTATTTTAAATGCTTTAAGTTGATTCTAAAGCATATGTTAATTCATAATTCTTTTATTTATGAATTATTGGAAGTCGATTCAACTAATCCTTACTTGATGAACGTGAATTCTAAATTACCCTTGTAAGCTTATCCAAACCAAACTTTCTTTGGTGCGGACTTGAATTCAAATTACTGAGTTGAACAACCCTATTTACTAGGGGAGGTTACTACGCATAGCGTTAAGATGTTTGTGCACAATACATGGTACGAAGGGCTGATTCCCCTAAGTACGAGTTAAGGTCCATAGTCTTATTGACTGTTAAAAGTTTAAATAGAAATATTTATAACCTATGACAAGAGTTCAAAGGTCTTATGACACTCAGATAAATTATATATTCGAATTTTGATGTTGATCGAGAATTATTATTCAATTCTTTATTGTTGAAGTAAGCTAAGTTATTCAGATTCTTTTTAAAGAATTCCTTTCATGTATATATTATTGTTAAACTCCAGTGAGCTGTGGTTCGCTCACTCTTGCATTAAATAACAATTTCAGTTAAGGTTGATAACGCTGATGCTCCGTCTACGAGTAAGGGCAAGGGAAAGCAAAGCAAGTGAAGAGTTATTTTTATTTAATTGAGAATGATTGTAATAATTGAATGTTATGTTTTATTTCCGCACTTTATTATATTCATTTCAAGGTTAGAGTAACCCTGGGATTGATATGGAGAAGGTTGTAACCCTTGTTTTAAGGGAGATTTTATTAATAGTTGAATAAAGGTTGTAATTTATTTTAAGATATATTGGGTAGATGTTTGTTATAGTTAGAAATTGAACACCAAATTATGTGGAAATGAAGTACCCGGATTTGGGGGTGTCAAAGGTACTGTAACGACCCCAAAATTTATACAATAATATTCTCCTTCTCGATCGTTAACAATACAACATTAATCACTTATTACAACATTATTCGATATTAAAAATCACTAAAAATGCGGAATATTTAAAACTTTTATAAACTTTCTTTCTATATTACCCTGAATCGCAACCTTAACATTACAAATATTTGATTCAATTCTATTACATGAATCGCTACAACGAAAGGATTATATAAAGTCTTACATCACTAAGCAATATCCATTACACGTCGGATAGCTCAACTTACAACTTAACAACTAAGTTACAATGAAAACATCAACTACAATTTGAAATTTAACAAAATTAATATTCTTTAACATTGATCTCTATAAATCACTTAACACGTATCTTTACCTTGCATCCTTGACCTGCAAAAATGGTTATTTGCAAGAGTGAGCTCGACAGCTCAGCAAGTTCTAACAGTTTTCATGCATCACATAGCACATAATAACATGCTCAAGATACATCTCATAATAATGAAATTAACATGGCATACATGCTTCAATATACATAGCAAATATAAAGATTGAGTTCCTTACTCAATCAACATTATTTAATCAATCAATGTAGTCATAAATTAACTTTAACATTCATGTTTACAACATATATAACATATCATGCTCTTTACAAAATAATTTAAAACAGTTCATAATATCATCAAGTTCACATAGAAACTAGAAACCGAAAGACTTGCCTGGCTCGTAGATTACCAATTACCGAAAAATAGCTTAATATAATCTGCTTCATGATCCTACATAACGTATTACCATACGCATCAATTATTAGTCACCTAGCAATGCTTATCAAACGTCTAAGTAAATAATACTTTATACTTTCTAATTCTTTTCTATTTACTCATTTGACACTCGCTGTCAAATCATATGTATAATTAACAATATCAGTTAATTATCACATAGCTAATCCTCATCGTTAGTTAACCAATTTAAGTTAACTCATTCCTCTTTAACTCATAAGTTAATAATTAATTACCACATAATTAATCACATCACATAATCATTTTACATTTCTCATGATTAAACAACTAATAATTGCATACTCATTTTAAATTATAATTAAACAAATTATGATTTGAACATCCACTTTAATCAAACTACAATTAAACAATCATAATTTATAATGAATCAACTACATCATGCATTAAATCATAATTTAAGCATACTTAACTTAACCCATTACTTAAATTATAAATACTCAATTTCTATTCATAACCTCATTAAATTATAATTATATAAATTATAATTTAAATTACACTTTTACCTTGATTATAATTATTCCAAATTATAATCACATATTAAGTTATAATTAAACAAATTATAACTTATAATCAATTAAACTATATCATGCATTATAATTACACAAATTATAATTAATCATGCAATTATCAATTTATAATCCATAATTAAACATGCATTTATTAAATTATAATTACATAAATTATAATTTAAATTAATATCTAATTGATTAAAATAAATCAACTAATATTCATTATAATTTAACAAAAATTATAATTTAATTTAAACATTTACTTTTAATTATAATTATACAAATTATAATTAACTAATTCACCATTAAACAATAATTCAATTAATACTTTCAGGTTTTCAAAACCTCTTTTCTTTTACAATTACCAACTGTAACGACCCCAAAATTCATACAATAATATTCTCCTTCTCGATCGTTAACAATACAACATTAATCTCTTATTACAACATTATTCGATATTAAAAATCACTTAAAATGCGGAATATTTAAAACTTTTATAAACTTTCTTTCTATATTGCCCTGAATCGCAGCCTTAACATTACAAATATTTGATTCAATTCTATTACATGAATCGCTACAACAAAAGGATTATATAAAGTCTTACATCACTAAGCAATATCCATTACACGTCGGATAGCTCAACTTACAACTTAAAAACTAAGTTACAATGAAAACATCAACTACAATTTGAAATTTAACAAAATTAATATTCTTTAACATTGATCTCTATAAATCACTTAACACGTATCTTTACCTTGCATCCTTGACCTGCAAAAATGGTTATTTGCAAGAGTGAGCTCGACAGCTCAGCAAGTTCTAACAGTTTTCATGCATCACATAGCACATAATAACATGATCAAGATACATCTCATAATAATGAAATTAACATGGCATACATGCTTCAATATACATAGCAAATATAAAGATTGAGTTCCTTACTCAATCAACATTATTTAATCAATCAATGTAGTCATAAATTGACTTTAACATTCATGTTTACAACATATATAACATATCATGCTCTTTACAAAATAATTTAAAACAGTTCATAATATCATCAAGTTCACATAGAAACTAGAAACCGACAGACTTGCCTGGCTCGTAGATTACCAATTACCGAAAAATAGCTTAATATAATCTGCTTCATGATCCTACATAACGTATTACCATACGCATCAATTATTAGTCACCTAGCAATGCTTATCAAACGTCTAAGTAAATAATACTTTATACTTTCTAATTCTTTTCTATTTACTCATTTGACACTCGCTGTCAAATCATATGTATAATTAACAATATCAGTTAATTATCACATAGCTAATCCTCATCGTTAGTTAACCAATTTAGGTTAACTCATTCCTCTTTTACTCATAAGTTAATAATTAATTACCACATAATTAATCACATCACATAATCATTTTACATTTCTCATGATTAATCAACTAATAATTGCATACTCATTTTAAATTATAATTAAACAAATTATGATTTGAACATCCACTTTAATCAAACTACAATTAAACAATCATAATTTATAATGAATCAACTACATCATGCATTAAATCATAATTTAAGCATACTTAACTTAACCCAATACTCAATTTGTATTCATGCCCTCATTAAATTATAATGATATAAATTATAATTTAAATTACACTTTTACCTTGATTATAATTATTCCAAATTATAATCACATATTAAGTTATAATTAAACAAATTATAACTTATAATCAATTAAACTATATCATGCATTATAATTACACAAATTATAATTAATCATGCAATTATCAATTTATAATCCATAATTAAACATGCATTTATTAAATTATAATTACATAAATTATAATTTAAATTAACATCTAATTGATTAAAATAAATCAACTAATATTCATTATAATTTAACAAAAATTATAATTTAATTTAAACATTTACTCTTGATTATAATTATACAAATTATAATTAACTAATTCACCATTAAACAATAATTCAATTAATACTTTAAGGTTTTCAAAGCCTCTTTTCTTTTACAATTACCAAATTGTCAAATTCATGTTATCAACATGCTATTGCAACTTAAATATATGATCATTATTCTAGCAACAATGTAACTTAGTCATAAAAATAAACTGCACACTTATTCTAATGTTAGACTTTTAATTAATTAAATTAGAATGTTAGAATTTAATTAATTAAAGTATAACATTAACAAGATGTGTTAAAGGATTTATTAAAAGAATAAAAAGAGTTTTAAAAACCGTTTTTCTAAACAAGGCCCTTGCATTATTTTAAATCCGTATTGCCAAACGGGGCCATAACTATTAAAACCTGTTTTTAAAATAACTTGTTTTGCCAAACAAGCCTTAATGCTTTTAAAATTCAAATTTGTAACTTATATATTAATTGTAATTATTATAGTTAATAAGGATTATTATATTTATATTTATGATTGTATTATATGTATATAGATATATGTATATTACAATAAACGTTAGATTAAAACAAGAGTTAGAGAAAATAGTCAGTGAAAGAGTAAAATCGACGAGTAAAGTATTATAATTGCGGCATTAAACTTTTATTACAACATTATTCGATATTAAAAAGCGATTCATGTAAAACCTAAAATTGTGGTCGAGTAAAGCATACGGACGTGCAATTTGGTCATATTTCACCATCACACATAATTGTGAGTTATGAAATAAAACCTAAAATTTGTTGAAGAACTGAATGTAGTAGAAAATATAAAACCTATATTAATGTAATGTGTTGAAGTTATTCAACGATAAATGTTTTTAAAGAAATTTGATGAAAACCTGAGTAAGGTAGGGTTTCGGTGATTCCGAGGACAGAATCCTTATAAGGAGGGAAGGATGTGACATCCCAGATTTTTAGAATTTATAAATGAGAATTTAATAAATAAAATTCTTATTATCTGATGTTTTGAGTTTAAGTATGTGAATACGTGTCATATATGGTGAAATATGTGAATCTATGTGAAGATAATTTAAATATTAATGTTAATATTTATTGGAGTAAATAAATATTTTAATTGAATTATTTATTGAGTTAAATAAATAATTATGTGATTATTATGGAGTAATGTAATTAAGTGTAGTATATTAATTAAATGAATATTTAGTATTTAATTTAATTGATATAATGATTTTATGTTATGGTTCTAATTTAATTGAGATAATTAAATTAGATGAGTAATGTGATGAGTGTTACATGCAATTATAATTAGCAATTAATTGTAATTATGTGATAATTTTATGTGCTTAATTGATGTTAGACTTTTAATTAATTAAATTAGAATGTTAAGATTTAATTAATTAAAGAGTAGCATTAAAGTATGTGTTAAAAGGATTTATTAAAATAAAGAAAAGAGTTTTTAAATAATTTTTTCCAAACAATGCCCTTACTTTTGTTTTAAAACTGTTTTACCCAAACATGACCTTAACTACTAAAAATCTGTTTTTAAAATAACTTGTTTTGCCAAACAAGCCTTAGGGCTTTTAAAAAAATTCAAAGGTGTAACCTCTATTTTAATTGTAATTAGTATAGGATTTATTATATACATTAATATTGTAAGTTATATATTATGTATATATGTTGTATGTATATTTTGTATATACGTTGGTTAAAAGAACAAAACAAAGGTTAGTCTGTGTTAGAGAGAAAACACAGAGAAAGATGGAGTGAAAAGAGAAGAAGGGAAGAAGAAGAGAAAGAAAGGGGAAAGAGACCTTGAAAGAATTCTCGCTAAGCCATTATCTTCTTCTCCTAAGCCTAATCAAAGGGTATAACTTCTAAATTTAGTTTTAATAATGTGTTTTATGTTGTGGAACTTCTTTGTAAAAACGTTTTTCATGAAAGTTAGTAATTTTGTTGAATATATGTTGGAATTTTGTTAATATACTGTTTATAAATTTAATTAGATGCCATAAACAATAATTTTCAGAAATCAAATTGATTGTAGAAACATGTTTTAATAGAAAAGTTATGTTCATATGAGTTCATATGAGTTTTAGGTATTATGGTTGATTTTAGTTTGAAGAAATTGATGAAATTGATATATGTTAATATGTTTATTAAGAATTTGTTTGATGCTATCTTCAATTACGTATATAATGCATGTATATAGAGTTAAATTGCTTAAGAAAGTGATTTACAGTGAATGGTTTTATAAAATATATAAGTTTTATGAAAATATCAAATTTGATTTCTAAAACTTTTGATTATTGTTGTTTAAATGTTTTTGTGTTTGGAGATATGGTATATGAGTGTATTGTATCAAGTATATGCTATACATTGTTCTAGTAGCTTGTTATTGCCGTTTGATGGCATGTTGGGTTTAATCGGTGAAACAGGGAGGCTGCACTGTCTGCTTCTGTCTGCGTACCTGCGCAGCTGCGCCGGGAGCACAGCCAGAAGCAGCGCAGCTGCGCCACTGGGTTTTCTCAGGCTGGTCACCTGCGCAGCTGCGCCGGTGCCAAGGCTTATGGCTTCGCCGCTGCGCCGTGTCCTGAGCAGAGGCAGTGAGTTTTATTTAAGTGTGCAGTTTATTTTTATGACTAAGTTACATTATTGCTAGAATAATGATCATATATTTAAGTTGTAATAGCACGTTGATAACATGAATTTGACAATTTGGTAATTGTAAAAGAAAAGAGGTTTTGAAAACCTTAAAGTATTAATTGAATTATTGTTTAATGGTGAATTGGTTAATTATAATTTGTATAATTATAATCAAGAGTAAATGTTTAAATTAAATTATAATTTTTGTTAAATTATAATGAATATTAGTTGATTTATTTTAATCAATTAGATGTTAATTTAAATTATAATTTATATAATTATAATTTAATAAATGCATGTTTAATTATGGATTATAAATTGATAATTACATGATTAATTATAATTTGTGTAATTATAATGCATGATATAGTTTAATTGATTATAAGTTATAATTTGTTTAATTATAACTTAATATGTGATTATAATTTGGAATAATTATAATCAAGGTAAAAGTGTAATTTAAATTATAATTTATATAATTATAATTTAATGAGGGCATGAATAGAAATTGAGTATTTATAATCTAAGTAATGGGTTAAGTTAAGTATGCTTAAATTATGATTTAATGCATGATGTAGTTGATTCATTATAAATTATGATTGTTTAATTATAGTTTGATTAAAGTGGATGTTCAAATCATAATTTGTTTAATTATAATTTAAAATGAGTATGCAATTATTAGTTGATTAATCATGAGAAATGTAAAATGACTATGTGATGTGATTAATTATATGATAATTAATTATTAACTTATGAGTTAAAGAGGAATGAGTTAACTTAAAGTGGATAACTAACGATGAGGATTAGCTATGTGATAATTAACTGATATTGTTAATTATACATATGATTTGACAGCGAGTGTCAAATGAGTAAATAGAAAAGAATTAGAAAGTATAAAGTATTATTTACTTAGACGTTTGATAAGCATTGCTAGGTGACTAATAATTGATGCGTATGGTAATACGTTATGTAGGATCATGAAGCAGATTATATTAAGCTATTTTTCGATAATTGGTAATCTACGAGCCAGGCAAGTCTTTCGGTTCCTATTTTTTATGTGAACTTTATGATATTATGAACTGTTTTAAATTGTATTGCAAAGAGTATGCTATGTTGTATATGTTGCAAGCATGAAATGTTAAAGTCAATTTATGACTACATTGATTGATTTAATAATGTTGATTGAGTAAGAAACTCAATCTTTATATTTGTTATGTGATTAAAGCATGTATGCCATGTTACTTTAATATTGAGCATGTTAATTATGTGCTATGTGATGCATGAAAACTGTTAGATCTTGCTGAGCTGTCGAGCTCACTCTTGCAAATAATCATTTTTGCAGGTCAAGGATGCAAGGTAAATATACGTGTTAAGTGATTTATAGAGATCAATGTTAAAGAATATTTATTTTGTTAAATTTTAAATTGTAGTTGATGTTTCATTGTAACTTAATTGTTAAGTTGTAAGTTGAGCTATCCGACGTATAATGGATATTTGCTTAGTGATGTAGACTTTGTATAGTCCCTTCGT
>JAINUT010002736.1:0-27643 GCA_020205555.1 Panax stipuleanatus
CTGTGACTGCTTTTCTTCTTCTTCTGAAGTTCACAACTTCCTCAGCTTCATCTTCATTTGTCACTTAAAACTTTATCATCAAAGATTGGAAGATCTGAAGGATTTGCTTCATAGTACACCTCTGATACTCTTAGTGCTGCTATTCTCAGCAGATCATTGCTCCCCCATAGTTGATACTACCTTCTCAGAGAAGTATGAGTTCTTCTTCTTTATATGCAACAGAAGGCAGCTTTGCATATCTCCTTCTGACTGGAATCATCACTATCATGCAAACCTCCTTGCATCATAGAGAGAGATATCTTCAGAACTGATTACTCCACGATTGTTGACAGAACTACCAACGTAGTCTTCTTTATCTGACACCTGAACAGGTGTTTACAGCAGGCTTATAGTCCTTCCTTAGTTTCTTCAGTATACACTAAGGATGAATGAAGAATCATTTGGGACTATTAATTCGTCAACATTATTAGCCTTTCTTCAGTTGGTTGCCCTTCCTCCTTTATCAGAACTACGGACTATGATGCTGACTGGAAGGACACTACGATTGTGGTTATTGTACTATAATCGTTGTGTGTTGGCTTGCACAGGCTTGACTCAGTCTTAACCGTAGAGAACACTACGATTTTCCTTAAGCTCTTTGATAGACTGCACTCGTGGAGTCTGCTTCTATGGTGCATTCTTCATGATCAATACTTGATGATCCTTTGATATTAACTTCTTTGATATTCCCTCTGAGTTGATATGCTTTATATGAATAAGCATAGAGGATCTTGGCATGAATGCTCAGCTACCATTTGAAGATCAACAATCAGGTGAGCTTTATTCATGTGGGCTCAGCACATCTTTAGAAACCGGCTTTGGCATAAGATGAGTTTTGACAAGAACATTGCTGAAATGTCTTGAGCCTCCAGCTGGTTGAATCTCTGTGACTGAAGCCATTTGCTTCAGCATTTCTTAGTGTGGTCAGATAGACCAAGTACCTGCAGGTTAGATAAATTTCTATTCTTGGTACCCATAGTTAAATGGGTCATGCTAGGTTAGTTTCCTCAAAATCCCTATTCCTCATATACTTGAATTTATATCATATTTAGCATCAACAATCATATTCATGCATATATCAGATTTAGATATGACATTTAAAATGCATGATTGTGAGTGTGTAAGATTAATCATTTTAATAAGACACTCTTTTTCTTTGAAGGTTTCACCCTTTGCTTGATTATGTTCACAAATTTTGAATGTTCACAGAGTAGGAATCAACTCTATTACTTATTTGTATCTAGTTGATTCATAGAGATGATCAGTTTCTAAGAATCTTCAAGATACTCCTCTAGAACTGATCATACTCTACATATTATCAAAACTTAGAACATGGGTTTGTACATACATACCAGCCCTTTAGCAAAGATTACTCCACTTAAGCTTAATTAAATCCTGATATGCTTATGACCTATTTCAGACTTCTTTCAAGATGTTATCTTCAACCTAAAACTTGGATGGAGAGAAAGTTCGTTAGCAATTAAGTTTCCAACCTTAGTGTACTTTCTCTCTTCCCCTTTTTAGGAAGAGTATGGTCTCTTGATAGAATACTGTTATAGTGCATAAGGTGATGCAACATGATATTCATATAAGTATAAATGAGGATTTGTACCTTTACACTGTCAGTTTCTTGACAGTCACATTCTTGCTATAATGATGTTAGGCATTGATGTGCATATGTTTGCATTTAATGCTGACAGCCTGTTGCTCCGTTTGGCCTTTGATCAATCATATAGTCTTGGAGATATAAGCTAGGAAGGTCTTGATAGCTTTAACTCTTTGACAACCTTGAACCTCAGGGTTCACATCCAACTACTGGTTAGCCAAATACATATTGGAGAATTTCTTCTTTCTTCTCTGGATAAGCATTTCGGCTTTTCATCTTTCAGAATGGAGGATGCTTGATTCTTTGCTGTTGATGCCTCTTGACTTCCCATCTCTGGTCTTCAGACTACAAGATTGACTGTGAACAAGGATTGGTCTTGTTGCTATAGCATTCAAGAACATGGACCAATCTGAGCAGCTTCAGGTGTATATCCACATTTACCTGTACACATTATTTTCAATGTGTGAACTCATCTGCATTTACAAGTGACTTACTACTAAACTAAGTTTAGAACAATGTTTGTGCCTAGGATCAGACTCAAAGCGATTAGCTTTTGAATATAGCATGAGAACCTGCTCTAATACCAATTGTTAGTTCCCAGTAGGCACATAATAGATCTAGAAGGGGGGTTGAATAGATCCTTTGCGTTTTTAAACTCTTTTCCATTTTATTTTGTATTGCTAAGAAGTTAGCATATGACAAACATAAGAATTATTTCAAGCACAGCGGAATAAGTTAAATGTCCCCTTCATTGATATATTGATAAACATTGATACATTGTTCTTGGAGTTAGTTTAGTTGTAAGTAGTTAATCTAAACATAGCAGTTATAGCAGTTAAGAACAAAATGTAAATGACAGAAAGTAAATGACAGAATGTAAAAGACACAAGGGGTTTTAAGTGGTTCAGAGACCCCAGCTCCTAATCCACTCTTCTACACTCTCGCAAGAAATCCACTAAGGAAGGGCAGTACCCTGAATCACTAAGAATCCTTCAAGGCCAGCCAGCCTTGGAACTTCAGTTCACTAAGAAATCTTTAAGCCCAGCAGGCCTGGAACTCCACTAGTTCACTAAGAAATCTTCAAGGCCAGCAGCCTTGGAACTCATTTAGTCCCTCCGGACAAGGACCCCTCAGGCCTTGGCTACTCGTTGTTGTAGTTGTTGTTATTGTTGTTGCTTTGCTGCTAAGATGACTTGAAGCTTTATCATCTCTTGTTCTTAGCAGCTTGGCTTGGTCCTCAGCATTCTGCTTCGAGTCTGGACCTCTTCTTCTCAAGAGCAGCTGATCTTCATTCTGTTCAGCTCATCTTCTTCTGATGTCAGCTGTTCACCATCACCACATAGGACTGCTAGGGCTTTTCATTGTGGGTCATCTTCTTCAGGTCCTTAGTATCCCTTGAACCCTTCTTGATAGATAAGCAGACATGGTTCTGCATCTTTTCCTTTTCAGCTTCTGGTTCTTCATGGTGATCTATAGAGTGGCTCTTTTGATCTTTTTTATGCTCAGCCACTTTCCTGAATGCTATCTTTTTGGCCTTCTCGGCTCTCAGCTTAGCTACCATCTTCAATGGAATTCTCATCCTTGTTGAGTGAAGCTTTAGTCTATTCTGCTTCACTTCCACCTTCGTAGTCTCACTGCCACTGAGACTTGTTCTGTTCAGCTCTGGTGGAACTCATAGAGTCAACAATGTAGCATTCCAACAACTCAATGATTCTTTAACTCAGCAACTCTTGATCTTTGAAGCTCTAGCTGTTATATACTCCCTCACAATCTTCCCGTTAGAATATAGTCGTTGGGAGCTATTTGAATCGCTTCGCAGATCTCAAGTTATTTGGTGCAGACTGCTGAGGTGACGTGACAGCTCCCTTTTTGACTTTACTGACACAGCAGTCTGTAACTTCATCTACCGCCTTAGAGATGTCACTATTCCGTGTCAGGCTGGTAGTCACCTTTATTTCTCCTTTCTGATTATTTGATTCGAATCTATAGGAGTTGTCCTTTTGCATCGATGCTCTCAATTAGCAACATTCGAATGTCAGTCTTCATATTGAGACGTTGTCAGTGCTTCAATATTCAGATGCCCGAACTCTATGATTCTGATGCAGATGTTCTTGGACCTTGATCGTAGTGTGTCTTATTGAATGTTGCTCTTTGACTGGTTGAGACAACACTAAGATTCTGAAGAGTGTTCTTTAGATATGCAATGTAGAACACCTCTTCCTTCTCTTGTGCAGTGCTTTAATACTTCTGCTTTCCTTGACTGATCTCAGGAACTGATAGCTTAACTTGTCATTCTGGCCTCCTTCTTAATAGTAAGACACATCAAATTTGTGGCATACCCAGCTCTCTTTCTCCTGGTGATCTCTCGTTCACCTATCAACAATTGTCTGACCCATGCTTAATCACTTCTGTCTTGTTCTTCATAAGCTGGCCAGTATCTCTGTGTAAACTGCATCAGTTCCTGCTCATTTGGCAAACACTACTGCACTTGCTGACTTTCTCTAGTCAGTCACTTTATTTGAAGTCTTCTTTTGATTGGCTTGTGGAAGACTTCATCTTGAATGGCTTTACATCTCAACCAGGACGCTGATTAAGTTGGTGCTTAGATCTTCTGATTGCATGCAGGCCATTCATTGAGTGCTCTCTGGTTTCCTTCAGGGGGAATGTATCTTTGTGACTCAGACCAGAGCCTTCATCTTTGGATTCTATGGGAGTGCTCATCTATTGAGAATCGTGTTGACACTACGATTCTACTTTGGCATTGTGGGCAACCTTGTTGAAGCCTTAGTTCTGCAGACTATGATCGTTCTTTGATTCTACAGACACTACGACTCCGAGATCAGACCTTGACAGACTACACTTTCAGCCTTCATGCTTAATGTCCTCGTCTGATCTGGCTCGACTATGATCTCTGCCTCTGATATGATCACTAGACTCCACTACTTTAAGTGTGATCTACGATTCTTGACTTAGCTCAGGCAGACGCTCGATTGGCTCATAGACAGGCTGTCTCTACGATTCTGAACATGACTTTCTCAGCAGACTACGGCTCTGAGAAAGTTCTTCCTGACACACTACGATCCTTTCTCGTTTCTCCTAGCAGACTATGAACTCTGAGATCTACTATCTTTGCCGAGTACGATTCCACCTAGATAGTTCTCGAGTCTTTCTTGTTTCTCCTTGCAGACTACGATGTTGGTGTAGTGCTCGACGATCAGACATGCCTATCTATTACACTTTATAAGATCAACCTAACAAGTTTGATCTTTCTATATTTATAGTCCTTGTACATCATTTCTTTATAAGGACTTTACGAAGCTGTGTTGTTTATGTAGGATCAACCTAACATATTTGATCATTTCAGTCTAAGTCTTTGTACATATATTCCTATTATCTATCAAAGGACTTTACAGCTTTTATCAATGCAAACATACTTGCATATTCATTCATTTATATCCTAATCAAATCATATATAAATAGGAATAACGTTCTCATATATATTCCCAACATAATACGAGGTATTATACGAGAATTAATACGACGTATAATATAAATTTTATGCGGAGTAAATACGTTGAAGTGTATTGAATTTAAATTAAAATTAATGAGATGACCCGTGGGTCGAACCATTAGGTAAACGGGTGGGTTTAACCCATAGGTCAACCCATAACCCAATTGGCCACATGGGAGGCATGTGGGGCACAAGGTGCCCATGTGCTAGCACATGGGGGAGACATAGGCTAGCACATGGAGGGATATGGGGGGGGGGGTGAGGCGGAGAGGAGGTTGGGCCTAAAAGACTCATTTACCCCAAACCTTGTAACCTCTATAAATATGAGAGCCTCCCCTTCATTATTTGGGTGTTTAAGATTTCCACCAACATATATAGAGAGGGAGAGTAGAGCTAGCTTGAGATTTGTAAGGAAAAGTTCATCCTTTAAGAAGAAAAGAAAGAACTTGAGTATATATACTCAATCAAAGCAAGAACACTCAAGGTATAACATAAGGAAACCATGTAAAATCTTCTTCTTCTTTAATTAATAACTTTGATAGAGAAGTTATTAAGGGAGTTATGCCTATGGAGAAGTTATAAGGGTGGTGTAATGGTGAATTAGGAACCCTAATAAGCCATGCATGATAAGTTAATAAGAACTCATTAAGGTCTAATGAAGAACTTAGTGAAATAGTAAGAAACGACATAATGATTATGTTAAACCATGAAAACTTAATTGTTTTGAATGATAAGAATTAGTAATAATCAACTATGGGATTGATTCCCATTGGTTTGAGTTAAAAATAACGAAGAACGAAGATTCGACGAAAGTTACGCTATTAGACGATAATCGTCAAAAATATACTTTTCTTGGATTAGAAGTCAAAAGTCGCCGTGTGTATCAAAAATGATGGTTTTCAATTACAACACGTGTAATTAGGTAAATAAGACTTGCGAGAACAAGACTGAATTGATTTCGACTTAAAACCAAGAATTGAGCGTCAAACATTCACGAACGTTTAACGAAAATGTAGAAATGGACTAATTAGTGAATTTCTTGCCAACGGATTCAGAAACGAATTCTGACTTGATAGGATGATAGAGTATATCATTTATGAACTATTGGCTTTGGAATGAGCCAATTCTGAGTTATAACGATCATGTTACGGACTCGGGAATTTCAGAAATTTCCACGACTTAAGAAATTTTTCTGAAATGCAGGGACGGCGCTGCCGCGCCACCCAATAGGCTTAAACCGGCACTGCTGCTCCACTTCGGGGAGAAACCTCTGCATGGCTAGCACCGCAGCGCCGCCCAGCAAAGCAAAGCTGGCGCCGCAGCGCCAGCATGGCAGAAAGTTCTGACATTGCTAGTAATTACTTAACCTTTTGCATATCAATTAATGGGCTAGTAAGTGATGTAATGTAACCCTTTAAACAACTTGTTTAATCAAGGGTTTATAAGAACTAAACGTTAATCAAAATGTAATTGAACTTGAACTTTGGAAACATAAACCGTAAACCAAAGATTGAGTTAAAGACCAAGTTGAAGAACAAGTTAAGATCTCGTTGATTATCATACTTAGTGGTAATTGATGAAAGTTCAGTTTATAACATAGGAATGTTAATAAGCCGTAATGAACATTAAATAACTTAAACAAATGTTATTAGTTTAACGTTTCGGTTAAGGTATACAAGAAGGAGAAGTTAGGCAAATACATTGTATATCGGAAGTATTTCTCATTGGTATACTATGTGTTATGCTTGTAGAAGTGGTAAAGACCAAGTAGCTTACCTTAAAGACTAAGAGACACGAAGACAAGCTTTCTAACTCTTGTATTAACGTTGCGTTATACAAGTTTTCTAACTCTTGTTTATACCTTATGGTTGGACAAGAGATCATTGTGCATAACTGCTTATGCATAAAAGAGATTATTGGATGGTCGATGCCAATTATTTTGGCCAGACTGAAAAGTAAATATATTTTGGTGTGTTTTTCCACATATCTCTCCAGAATATATATATATATATATATATATATATATATATATATATATATATATATATATATATATTTAAGCTATCTTATCCCAAGTGATTGTTAAAGATTCTCAAGAGAACCTGAGAGTGAAGACAAATGTTTTTACGTCGTTAATTTGACGGGCAAGCGAGGTTGCCAATGATTAAACGTAAACACGTTTAATGAATGAATGTTGATCAACATAGAGTACTACAGGCTGATCACCTAGATGTGCTTGTAAGATATATCGGGCTTACGGCCTTAGTGTCGGGTTGTCCTTTTCAAAAATGGGAATCAAGTGTTGGTTCGTGGTCTTTGACCAGGCAAGATTCCGAAGAGACTACATGTACTTGGGAACGGTTTTAAAGAAATCAAAATGATATTTTGATTGTTCAAAAGTACTTCATAGCTATTGTCCAGTTATTGAAGTGAAATAGATATGATTCTTGATTTTGTGATTTCAAGATAAAATGTTAACTTGTTAAGATATTTATGCTCACTCTTGCTTAAACTAAATGTTTTCAGCGAGGAATGCACGGATCGAAGGATCCGGGAAAGACAAAGACAAGTCCAAGATGGACAAGTAGAGACCTTTGTAATAGTATAGTATTAGTATTGTATTTACTGATATTATGACACAAAACAATGTAATGGTTTCGAGAACTTGGGAAGGAATGAATAGTATGAATAGAATGTATGTTTAGTAAACTCATGCATGATATTGAGGTGTTTCAATGGAATGTATGAGTAGAATGTAGTACCGTGTAGCCCCAGGTCCAGGGTTTGAAGATACCTGAATTTGGGGGCGTTACAAAGGTAGACTAGGTCGGATCGGGTCAGACCGGATTAGAAACCTAATTTTTCTAAAATTAAAATAATAATTAATTAAATAATAATAATACTTAATTTGATTAATATTAAGAGATTTTATTAATCAAAGATAATTAAACAATTAAAGTAATTTAATTGTGAGTTAATTAAATATAATTTGGAATTTAAAAGTTTAAGACTTATTTGACTTAAAGAATATTAAACAATTACAATAATTTTAATTATAATTCAATAAGTGATAATTAATTAAAATACTTTCAAAGAGTATTTAATTGTGAACCACCCTAATTAAGATTAAGGGAATTACTCAGATAATAATGAAGTACTATATTAATGATAGAGTGATAAAGATAATTGATAAGTAGGTTTTATACCTACTTATTAGATATCAACTTACCATAACTGAGGCTTAATCTCATATGTTTTAGTAGCTTTTCATGCATTTTATCTTTATTTTATAGGAAGCATACTTGGAAACTAGCTTGGTGGCATTGTGTGTGGATTGGATATGATACCGGCTCGAGTAGGTGCAAATGGCTTATGATGGAGTGTAGGTGAAAATGACATGAGAAGAGTTGGGAAGAAAGCAGCAGGAAAGCAACAGTCAGCAGACTGCAGAAACCATCCTAGCTCGGTCGCGCCCTATATGTGCCTTGGAACAGCGTGGGCGCTCCTGACCCCAGGCAGACTCAGCAGACAGTGCGGGCACGCTCTTGTTATGCTCTTAGACAGCGCGGCCGCGCCGTGCCGGTTTAACCATCAGTTGACTTTTTACTAAAAGGCCCAAAATGAATGTTTACTCTTTTAGGGTGTAATGGGAATGTAGAAACTCAAAATTTCATTTTCCTGTTACTAACCCTACAGGAGGGCAAAATCGTCTTCTCAGCCTCGGTCACCAATATCAGGATGTCAACTCAGCCCTGGTCACTAATATCGGGATGTCAACTCATCCCCGATCACCAATATTGGGATGTCAACTCAGCTCCGGTCACCAATACTGGGATGTCAACTCAACCCCAGCCTCAATACCGGGACGATAGGTTAACCCCGGTCATAATATCGGGCCATCAGGTCAACCCCAATCTCAATATTGGGCCATCAGGTCAACCCCGGTCTCAATAATGGGCTATCAGGTCAACCCCGATCTCAATATCGGGCCATCCGGTCAACCCTGGTCTCAATACCGGGCCATCAGGTCAACCCCGGTCTCCATACCGGGCCGATGGGTTAACCCCGGTCTTAATATCGAGACGTCAGGTCAACCCCGATCTTAATACCGGGATATCAATTCAGCCCTTGTCACAACCTGGGAGGTATAGTTAAGCCCCGATCACAACCGGGAGATCCAGTTCAGCCCTAGAGATAACCTTAGGAAGCCAATTCAACCTTCAGAGACAAACCCAAAGCATCACATCATCCTTAGAGATAACCCGCGAGGACAAGTCAACCTCAGAGATAACCCTGAGGAAGAACCAAGTCGGATGGGATCAAAACCTCGGAGACAATGTCGAGAAAGCATTCGAAGACCGTGCCAACACAGTAAATAACCCTTAGAGGGGCAAAATGGTCATTTTACCCACTCGAAGCCGATTCAGTCAAACTCAAGCCGGTTTGATGCCACGAAAGTCAGAAAGAACCATAACATTGATCACGAGTGAAAACAGCGCAAGACAGCTCAGCGGACAAACTGCGGGGAAATGAAGACCTGGTTATGAACCCGTCTTCTTGAACTCGGAAAAGGTTCAATCCCATGTCATTTCGACACTCTCGGCGAGGACTTTTCGAAAAGATATAGCACGCCTCAAACGGAAGCTCCGATCAAAAGTTAGAAAGTTTCGAATCTGACCTCGTATTGCTCAGAGTGCACGGACTTCGATGCAATGGGGCCCACCACCCCTACCTGCCACGTGGAGCCACAGGTAGAGTGGAGGCAGCCGCAGTTAGACCTGCTACCACCTGGTTATGAGTGCACCCCCAGCTCATTTTCAAGTTAGAAAACGCTCTGAACCTCTACCCGTTTCATTTCTCAGCCATACATTTGTACTCCAAACTCAAATTTTATTACTCTAACACGTAGATATACTCATACACTACCACATATCAAAAATTTACAGGTAAAAACGGACGTTTGAAGTCTATAATTTGGCAAAAAGCCCGTGTAGCAGTCCATTGTGAGTATTTTTACGATCAGAAAGTTCATAATACTTCATTGCACTTTTATACACTTGCACGTTGAGTTTCACTTTCTGATTATGCCTGAAACTCAATTCTGTGGCCGTTTTTACTTATGTTTTCATAAATTTTAGTACATAAACGCATTTTCTGGCATTTCTACAACTCGGATTGACTATCCGTCACTTTTAACAGCTTATATATATATATATATATATATACATATATGTACCCTTCACCGGACTGGGTTATCTTCCCAGTCCCGGTTTGACAACTTTCTGTCTATATTTAACTGTATATATACTAACTTTTTAATCCTGTCAAGCCCGGATGTCAAATCCGAGGTAGTTTACTGCTTTTATATATATAACTATATATATATATATATATATTTTCTGACTTATTTGGGCCTGGATTTATACTTTGTGGCCTTTTTATTGCTTTAATATATATATATAGTATAGGGGATGGTGATCTCTCTGAGAAGAAGATCAACAGCACCCTCCGGCGAGGAAGGAGCCGGACCTCAACAGTCAACAGTCAGACGACGCTGGCCCCCCAGGGTCCCACAGTCATCGGATGCTCCAGATGCAATCAGTTATAGGGGATGGTGATCTCTCTGAGAAGAAGATCAACAGCACCCACCGGCGAGGAAGGAGCCGGACCTCAACAGTCAACAGTCAGACGACGCTGGCCCCCCAGGGTCCCACAGTCATCGGATGCTCCAGATGCAATCAGTGCGTCCGACAAAGTCAAAGCAGCCGAAAGCAAAAGCAGATGCTGCTCCAGTCATCGTCAGATGCAATCAATGCATCCGACAAAGTCAAAAGTAAAGGACAACTTTACTTTAGTAAAAGTAATTTACTTAAGTAAAAGTAAATGTAAATATATATATTAATATTTTGCATTCTAGTTTGGCCTGGATCATTCTATGGTCTTTTTACTGCTTTAATAAATATATATAAACTTACATTTTCTGTCCGGGCAAAGGATAGAATGTCCATCGCCCTTTACGCTTTTATATATATATATATATATATATATATATATATTTATATATATATATATATATATATATATATTTATATATATATATATATATATATATATATATATATATATATATATATATTTCCCTTCCAGTTTGGGCCTTGGAGTGAAAACCCACGTCCTTTAACGCTTATATATATATATATATATATATATATATTTTAATTCTGTCCAGCCTTGATTACTCCGTGACTCTTTACAGCTTTTATAAATATATATATATATATATTTTCATTCTAGTCCGGGCATCGGAGTGAAAACCCTTCGCCCTTTATATTTTTTTTATATATGTTTCCATCCTGTCAAGCCTGGATTACTCCGTGAGTTTTTATATCTTTTATAAATATATATATATATATAATTTTACATTCCAGTCCGGGCACCGGAGTGAAAACCCATCGCCCTTTACAGCTTTCGTATATATATAATTATATATATATATATATATATATATATTACTTTACTCATTTTGATTAAATTATTGCTTTAAATATTCATTTAATATGAATCGGCACTGACATTTCTGCGGGCGAACTAGATTTCTTTAAATCTCGCCAACTCTAGCTTTCAAGCTGTTCAAAATAGGTTCAGACAGAACTGGGAAGCTAGAATGACTGAGATTTACTTAAATATAGCATTTTTTCTAGTTACAATTCTGAAAGCTACCTCGCGGCCCTTAGATCGCTATCTAGTGGGAACGAGATGCTTTGGCCATGTGCGAACCAGGATTTATTGATGAATCCTTGGTTCTGGCGACATCTGGATGTAAATATCTATTTATGTACATATTTGTGCTGTGCAGGTTTTATTGGCTTCTCTTTGTGAGCCTATGAATCGTGGGATTCATGATCAAACTGATCAGAATCTGATTTCCACGATGAACAAACTCCACTTTACAGATGTACTCTGCCAGTTTTTCTGTAAAAATGTACATTCGAAAGACCTTAAAACGGTTATCCAGGTTTAAGGTCTCATATAATGAGAATAATAGTTTGTCGTGCCAGAGTCCCTCCGATGGCTATCATACCCATGAAGAGACCGACAATTGTATATATTTTGTGATCGAGGATGCTTCGCAGCCCGATAATCACCATTCAAATTGAGCCAAAAGGCTGAAAAGATAAAAAAATGGAAGTATCAACATGCTTCAATTCCTATGTTAGAGTAAGAGTTTGAAAACCTGCTTTCAAAACATCATTTTAATAATCTTGTCTAAAAAAGAGACTTTTGCAAATCAAATCAAACCCTTCGTATATAGGTTCAACGAAGCACGTCCATGCGTTCAATCAATCAATCGTAGGCCCAATTTCTTCCAGCATTAACACACACACATTGCAGATTTAAAAAAGAAATATTGAAAAGATGCGGTAGCGTGTTTACACAGGAGTTGTGGGGTGCCTAACACCTTCCCCACACTTAACCAAGCCCCCGAACTCAAAACTTCGATTTCAAAGATCATGTTTCGACAGTGTCCAGCAATTGGGCCTTTTTTTAAATAAAGTTGGTTGAGTTGGTACAACCATTTCAAATCTACCAACTGGCGACTCTGTAAACGTTCAAATCGTCGACATGATACATGTTGGCCTTTTCCTAAAAAACCCTTCAAAACCTTTTTCACAATAAAAAGAATAAGGGTAGACAAAACTTAGGAAGAGCAAAAGATCCGGGTTTGACCCGACCCGAATTTTTTCCTGACGTCGACTGGTGGCGACTCTGCTAGAAACAGTAGAGGGCTTAGGCCGCGTTCAAATCTTTTTAAAAAGTTCCCTTTCATATCTGCGTATGTGTGAATGCTGCGTCTCTACATTAAATGAATGCGTGAGTGCTGCGTCTTTACATTGAATGAATGCTTTCCTACTTTATATTTGTGCTTCGCACAAATATTAGTGCTTCGTACAAATATTAGTGCTTCGTACAAATGTCATCATATGCATACGGTGAGACGCGATGTATGTGAATGTGTGTTGTGTGATTCCTCCACCAGGAGACAAACCCGTCGGTGACAGAGTAATGTCTTCAAGGACGGCTAAGTCTTCGGGGCTCATGAAAAAGCCCCACTCAGATTATCTCTAGTTGAAAGATCGGATTAATTTCCCCTCTAGTAGATTGCGATGATCTGGGGACCTTCATGCCGAAAAGCCGTGAGAATAGCCTAAGATAGGTCAGCCTCTAATTAACCAAATCCGATGGGAAGCTTCTTCATGCCTTCCTCTTTCAATTCAATGTAAAGTTTTTAATTCCAATGTAAATGTCATAATGTACATTCCATGTCATGTAAAGCCTGTCATGCAATCCTGTCATTAAAACAACTGACCTCTGTTTTGCAGGATAACATTTAAAAACCCCAAACCTGACACATTGCATAACATGTATATGGTTAGTGTCTATCAAGACTAAAATACCTATTCGTCTTGTAGGTAAGAGTGGTCTCATTACAAGATCATAATCTAAAAAGGCACAAAGCCTATCCACCGACATTGCTGAAAGTGGCTAACACGAGTCAGGTTCCGTATCTCGAAAGGAGTTTGAGGGACTTTAGATTCAAATAACAGAGTTGGCTATGCTCTTAAGAGAACAAAGTAAAAACACTCAGGGCCAGACAACGCTCAATCAAACAAAGTCCTCCTCACAGGGTGGCAATCAAAGTGCTAACAAAAAGGGGAAAATGAAGAACCCTGAACCTCGATCTAGTCAAAGAACCAACAAAACCCCTAAACTCACAAATATCAGGGAAGATCGGGAAACTGGAGATATCCGAAGGAAAGTCCAACAAATGGAAGAAACCATCCGGGCAATCAAAGGGACTGGAAACCTTGGAAATCTCACCTATTCAGATCTCTGCATATTCCCAGGGGCTAGATATCCTGGCAAATTCCAAGTCCCAGAGTTTGAAAAGTACAATGGGGCAGGCGATCCCTATACGCACTTGAAAGTATATATTGGTGCACTAGGGTCTTATGCTGAAGATGAAAGCCTCAGAATGCAGCTTTTCCAAAAGAGTCTCACTAGAGAGGCTAGGACATGGTATGCTCGACTTGACAATGAAAAAATCCATAGCTAGGAAGAGCTAGCTCATGCCTTCCTAACTCAATGCAGCTTCCAGGCTAAGATGGCTCCGGATCGGTATCAAGTGACTAAGATCAAAAAACAAAACGAGTCTTTCCGTGAGTATGCCCAAAGATGGAGACGTCTGGCATAACATGTCAGCTCGCCTATGACCGAAACTGAAATGGTAATAACTTTCATAGACATCCAAGAGGCATCTTACTATGAGAGGATCTTAGCTGGAATAGGAAAGCCATTCTCAGAGATGATCAAACACGATGAAATGACAGAGATGGGCCTGAAAGCAAGCAAGATTAAAGATCTCACGACCTTGAAAGTAGTCGTCGATCATATACAGTCTGGCAACTATGCGAATGATTCCTTGAGGATACCTATGAAAGGCGATAAAGAAGTATCCCTCATTGTACAAGGGAAATCTAGGAGACCCAACCGTAGTCCCCCCATTTGGAAGAGGGAAGGCAATCTATCATTACAACAAACTACATTCAACCAATAACAGGACATAAAAAGAAAATTTGAGAGAACGAAAATTGGGTGTTCACTCTACTAGGCGATTCCCTTAAAAACATGTTGGTGATGTTAATGGATCACAAGAAAATTACTGAATTGGCTCCACCTCTGGATTTGAGAAGCAAAATATACAATCCAAGCCAAAGATGTGCTTACCATTCAGGGTCTCCAGGACACGATAACAAGATTGTTGGTCCTTGAAGCATAAAATCCAAAATATGATCAAAAACGGCGATGTTGTGGTCCAACAACCTGACCATCCAAATGTCAACACCAACCTTCTAATGCAGCACAATACGGAGGGAGTAAACATGATCTGGTCAGGAAGCGATGAAATGCATCCTAATTGTAAATACATATGAAGGATGGAGGAATACCCCCAAAAGAACATAACAAGTGTCCTAGAGTTGGAAGATTCAGAGGAGGGTATGACAGTGATGCAAAAATTGAATACGATCCAACATCAAGTAACTCTGTTGGCTAATCTGATAGTACGCCAACACCAGGATACAAGGCATCTTTTCACTCAACTATCAAAAAACTAAGAGAAAAAGGAGGATATTCAGAATGTCAGCCTATCTCCCTCCGAAATCATCCAGCTAAATGAAGAAGATCAAAGCATGCTGAGTAGACGAGAAAGGTGGAACGGTAAAATTACTAAAAGATCTTGCCAAAGGAAAAATTACCGGGAGGAATACTATTTCCCAAATAGGAAATATCAAGCAACATTCCAAACACTGGCAAACCCTCGAAATCCTACGGCATCGAGAGTCCTGGAGAGTAGGCGAAGAAGGGTATTCACACCTTTGGGAGATTCATTGGAAATTGTGTTAGCATTGTTGGTGGCGCATAAAAAGATTACTGAGTTGCTACCTCCTGCCAAGCCCGAGATGAAAAGTTATGATGCCACCAAGATATATTTCTACCATTCTAACTCACCTGGACATGGAACTGAGGAATGTTGGTCTTTAAAGCATAAAATCCAGGATCTTATTAAAAATGGAGAACTGAAGATAGAAGTCCCCATGACCAGAAAAGATGAAAGGGAAATAAAGAGCTTAATCTGTCCACTTGAAACAGGCAGTTTAAAGGAGGTAACGACTATGAGCACCAATCCTGGCAGAATACAAGGCGGACTGACCTTAATGCTGGGAGTGACAGAGGAGACAAGAGAATCCTCTAAGGAAATTCATCCGCCATCATCAAATATCTTGTTGCCCAAAGCCAGCAACCACATTCCTTATGTTACCCTCCTGGATGATGAGGAGGAGATACTAATCCTTCCCCGTGTGGAAAAAGCCCAAAAGAAAAGTTCCTTACGAGAAATACAACAACAGCTTGAGAGTGATCTCATAGTCAAATCCTCTCAAGCCCCTGAGAAAGGTGGATGAACAGATGAAGAAAAAGGTAATGAAGTTCTCGAGGAAGCTAACCCATCGAGGAATCTAGAGTTCATCCCTTTCTGCGATGAGTCCAGTTTGAGCCTCCTTTAGAGATATACTGATTTAGGAGGCGATCAAGTTATGGCCATGATTGAAGATATTAAGAACCAGGAGGTAACCTCTATCACGAGCCTCGAAGGCAACATAATCACTGACAACTGGACTATCAGACCTCAACTATCCAATATGACGTAGATCTAGAGGAAGGTTGTGAGTTCCAGGAGATGCTGGAACGTTATCACTTTCTAAGCATTATGCCTTTTATTTTCCATGCATATAAAAATAAAAAAAAATAAAAAAATAAAAAATCAACCTTTCAAACAAAGCGAACTACGAATGACCTGATCTCCCTCAGCCCGGGAGTACGTAGGCAGCCACTTTTGGTGCAGTCAAACCAAATAGAAAACTTAAAACTCATCAAACCAAACTCAAAAGAGACCTTTCTCAAACCTCACACAAAATTTAAACTACAAACAACTGATCTCCCTCCACCCTGGGAGTACGTAGGCAACCATTCACGGTGCGGTATGACCTTCAAAGAAAAACAAAAAACTAATAAAAACCAGTCCCAAGACACTAAAACCCGATAAAATCTAAATCCTATCAAGCCTTCCTGGTCAACAGACCCAACGACACCTCAAATATCATTCCATCAAATCTGGCACAAGTCCCAGAAAGAGGAGGAAACAACGATACATCCCGACGAACAGTCACAAGGATGAAATGGTAATCATCATAAGATGCAATTTGTCAGTAATTCATCACTCTTGAGGTACGAGAAGACTTGATCTCCTTTGACCCACAGAAGCACATGGGCTATCGTCGTGGCAAAGTCTATCTCATACCCGATGATATATTCCTTGAACAAAAGACCACAAATTAAACCTTACAGATAAAGCCAAATCCAGGTAATGCCATCACATCACCAGCCTTCACAAGCCCTTGAGTCTAATTCAGTGGAATCCGCAGGCCTTTCGATATCAACCATCAAAGTCAATTGCGCCCACAAGTCAGAAACAATGATTGGGGTATCTAAACATCAAGGCCCATATCCACTACATGTTCACTATGTGGGTTATGAGGTAAAAGACTCTTACGACCGTGGTGCCCTATCAGCCCATTTGTCAAACATACAGCAAAATAATCAACCCAGATGACAAACAAGACTGAGGCAAGTTCAGAATCAACGACAACCCGATGTTGGGGCCTTTACAACAAGACTGGGGAAATTTTGGAAATTACGACAACACAACACTGGGGCATTTATCAACCATCCAATGAAAATGCACCAATCAGCACCATCAGCATGGTCTGTCATCGTCTGAGCTTCCATTATTGGCAATCTGGTATGATCAATCTATTTTTTCCAAAGCATAATTTTCTTAGAATACTGCGATCCACTGATAAGGTACGACTCTTCATCTCATTATGAGCTTTTAATTTCCAGTTACATGCATTAGCAAGGGTATGCATGTAAAGTATAGATAAATCTTGCGTTAGAATCTTAGAAAAAGGTTTTAAAAAGAGAAGATTTTGATTAATTCTGATAAGCGTCCATGGAGCAAGAATCATGGGAACGATTAGAGAATTAAGACAATTTAACCTTTTGATTAGGCACTACATCCTAGTTTAAAGCGCTTTTTGAACAAACTTGACCTCATATGCATGTCTGCACTTTGCGATTGCCCTAACTCTTAGCTGTGGGGTAGAAACTATGGTGACAAGGATGACAATTGATAACCAGCCTAATGTATCGAATCATGGTATGGGTTACTCGAGTTATTAAGCCTGAGGGGTGCCTTTACACCTGGTGCCCTAAAGCCATCTGGTTTGGGAGCCACCGGCCCAACACTCGTTATATGGGTAACTCAGTGCCTAAGAAAATGAGCATTACAAGAAGAAGAAGTCAAAACCTGAGCAGATTTGAATCGTGGCCTAGGTTACTCGAGTAATTAAGCCCGAGGGGTGTCTCTACACCCTGGTGCCCTAAAGTCGTCTGGTTTGGGAGTCACCGGCCCAATACTCGCTACACGGGTAATTTAGAGCCTAAGAAAACGGACCTTGCACAAGCTCAACCAGGAAGCAAATAGAGTGACCGCCTGACTTGTCTCAAAGTGTGGCCTTTGTTACTCGAGCAAGTAAACCCGAAGGGGTGTATTTACACCTAGTGCCCTAAAATCGTTCGGTTTGGGAGTCATTGGTCCAAGACTCGTTACATGGGTAACCTTAGATAGCCTAAGAAAATGAGAAAAAGATAAGCGAGGAAAGCAGGAAAATGTCGCAAGATAAAAATGAGATCATATAAAGTCATAGAAGAGAAACCCCTGCTAAGGGTTGCGTCACTCATAGTGCACATGTAATATAATGTTAATTTTGTGAAGAGCGGTGTCTAAAGCAAAGATGAGGTGTCTCTAATAGAGGGAGATAAGGCTTTTGAATCTGATCCTACCCATGAAAAATGACCATGGATGTTAAAAGTTTTCTTGCGTTGTCATAACTTGTCAAACAAGAATTTTGATTTCTTTAAGAAAACTTCATTTTAAGATCTTTAGCGATAAGATAAAAGCTCAATGAATCCAAGCATTCAATGCCATAAACTTTATCTTCAAATGCCTTATTCACATGATCATACTAATCCCAACGACCTTAGCCATCAAGCTTTTGGGCACATTTTGTTATTTGTCTAATGTGCAGGATATTGCTCACTCTGGATGTGGTCAACACAAGAGAGTTTCTTCTGTGAACCCCAGTAACAACCTATGAAAGGGCTGGGGCACTGCCGATTCCAAGAAATGGAAAGGATCTATGGCGGGACCAAGTTCCTCATTAAAAGAAAAGGGAGAATTCTTGAAAGAAAGTAAGGCGACATAAGTTGTCCCTCTATAAAAAGCAAAAATTCTCAAGAGAGTCCTTAACTAGGAAAAATAGATGCCCGATGACAAAAGGTCTGGTAAATGAAATCTACATCATTAAACATGTCAACCTGTGCCAAGTCCTCACAAGTCAAGGCCTCTGCACTGTATTTCAATTTTGGGTAATGAAGGAACGGGCTACATCCTCCAAGACGTCAGCAACACCCGTGTCATCAGCCAAGCCAGCATCTAACACAGCAAGGTCAAAGTAAAGAGCTTGCTCTTTTTTCATACTCAATGAGCAAACCATTGGCGCCAATCCAGCGTAGCATTAGAGAAGGAACCGGTGATGTAACCCGTTGAACACTACTTTAACGAAGATACCGGGATATCTCCTAGTAAAGCCATCAGTGTTTGAACTGGCAGAGGTACCAGCGCCAGATCTAGATTCAAAAATAGCCGCCTCTGTGAGATCCCCACCAAAGATGACATATGAAAGGGGAACATCCGAGTCTGCTCTGCGAATGACAAAAGGAGCCATACGGGAGTTAGAGCTGCTAAGCCTATCAAAATCTATGCATGAAAAGAAACTCCAAAAATTTCCTCAGAAAGGGTGAGGTATGGTTCTACATCAATTCAATTAAGCATATGCATTAACCTAGGATAAATTAGGATCATCATATCATGCCTGGTCTGCACATGTGCAAAAAGTGCTATATCAGTGCACATCTCCATTAAAAGGTTAGCATACATACCCAGTAGAGTTAAAAATGCATACACATAAAATACCCAAACTCGATGAAAAAGTCTGCTACCGTTCAAGTAGGCATCGGATAGTCCAATGATTAACCTGATAAGTGGCTTTTATGACCACTTATTCGGATAGTAACCAACTCATTCTGTGGCTTAAACTCAAGTATCGTTGTGCGTTTGATGTGTTTTGCTTTATTTTGTAATTTTTAGGTTTAGAAACTCTCCAGGTGCAAATTGAGCTTAAAAGGGCAAAAGAACGCTTAAATGGGGCAAAGCACTGAAATGGGCTTAAAGCATGAAGATAGCATGGGTGAGGAAGCATGAAGGTGATGCCACGAGTCTAGAGTCCAAAAGGAGCAAGAATGGCCTTTGAAGCAAAAATGGGAAGAAAGTGCAATCCGGACATCATTTGGGTGGTTCACTTCATTCATGTTCTTGGATTGGGAACTTAGTTCATATTGTAGAGCATGTTATAAGCTTCCGGACACTCTGAATCATCCAAATCGAGTCAGAGGCTGAGAGTTATGCCCCGTATACCAATGAAAAAGTCAAACCTCACGGTTTGAGTTTCATGCACAGCTGTCACTTGGAGCTCAATTTTAGCCTTCAATCCATCCATTATTTCTCAATGCTCAAAGCATGTGAAAGTTGTCTCGCTCTTCGATAGCTCAATTTGACAGGGGAAGGCCTAGTAAACTCCTCCCTGTGTATCAAAAGTTATGGCCATTTTATCAGAGGACTCTACAACAGAAAATCCTTGGCGCGGGCACGCGGATTTCTAGGGTATTTTGGGCGCTGCGAGGTGCCAGTCCCCAGCGGTGCCAAACTTGACTTTTCAATTGAACGGGACTTGGCTTTTGATTGGGATATAAGGGGGCTCGTTTGTGGCAAGAAAGTACACATTTTGGGCCTTAAGCCCTAGCCCTAGCTTTCTTCATTTCCCTTACATTTCTTGAATAGATTAGGAGTAGATTAGTGTTAGATTAGGGTTTAGTTAGTTAGTTAGATTCTAGGGTTAGATTAGAGAAGAAGATTGAAGCAAGAGATTGACATTGAAGATCCCACTTGGAGAAGAACAAAGATTTGTAATTTCTATCTCTTCACTCTCCTTGTATTTAATTTGTATTTGGATAATGTATAATCTACTTGTGGATATATATTCGAGTTGTCTATGACTTAAATCATATTTTGAGGTTTCAATAGAACCTAATGAGTAGTTTAATTTGATATTCCTTTCATGATGGTCTTATTGATTACTATGTGTTTGTCAAGTGCGATGTATGTTTTCATTGCTTAATTGAGTCATGACCAATTACTGTGATAACCCACATGGGATTGAAAGATGAAGTGTGGGTTTAGATCTAATCGTAGTAGCGGGCGATTATACGTTCACATGGTGTTGGACGTATGATTTGTGCTTAGGATAGACATATACCGAAGCGCCGCTCGTAGTCAATAGAAGACTTGACCTTAAACCCTATTTATTTGTAAACACCATAGACATATAGGGGTTTAGATAATGTGGGAGTTCACGTGCGTTCTATCATCTATGGATTGCACGTGATATGGATTAGGTGCATCGAAAGATGGCCTTCTCTACCTTCGTGTTCTCGGCTAACAACTGTAATGATAATTTGACCTAATTGGAAGCGTGTCGACTTAGACGAATAATTAGGGAAATTGGAATCTCTTATCTTCATTATTTGATTTTACCCTAGGATTAGTTAGCATGTTTTAATTCTTGCCTAGTTTAACTTAGCTTTAATAATTCATTCTCTTCTCGCCCGTTTAAATAAGATTGAGATGATTATGAGCTAGTGCTTTGACGACCTATTATCATTAATTCTCGTGGGAATGATCTTTTCTACTCTTTTTACGCGTTGGCCGCGTATACTTGAGCGTAAATGTGTCATCTAATCGGACCAACAAGTTTTTGGCGCCGTTGTGGGGAATTATTTGATAAACTGTTGGCCACATTAGTGTAATCACATTAGTTTAATTTAAACTTTTTATTTTGTTTAATTCTCTTCATTTGCTCTCTTTTCAGGTATAATGGACTTAAATTTTTATCCATGGAACCAAAGGCAAGAGCAACCAAGGGAAGCATACAATGATGGCGTCAACCCCATTGCAACACTTTCAGCATAGCTAGAGGTTCTCTCGAGGAAGCTGGATACTGTCTCAGCTCAACAGAATAAGAGACAGCAGTGACCTATGACTATGGTGCTGGGAGCTACGCGAGCCATCAGGAGCCTATCAGTAATGGGCAGGAGCAGTATGGGGGTGAGTACTCCTACAGTGAACCTTATCCCAACTATCAGCAAGATTGGGGGTATCACCCAGACCCTTCAGTAAACTACTATCAAGACCAACACTGGGATCCAAATCCCGCATACGCCCCAGAATGCACCTTCCAGACTCCAGTTTACGAGCCTCACAATTTTAAGGGTGACACAGAAAATGCAAGCTTGGAGGAAGGAGGTGACATATCACTGAAGGACATCTTGATTGAGCAACAGAAGTCAGTCAAGAATATCCAGAACTGGGCAGAGCAAATTAGTAGGGCCTTGATGATAGAGGATGAGCAAGGGCAGACCCATACTGTGAGCTATCAAGAACAATGCAAGCCAAGTCCAAATTGTGCACCCGAACCCACTTATCAATCCCCATGTTTACAAGGAGAACAGTCAACAATGGACTTCATGTATGCAAGCTCAGGAAACCAAGAGGAGTTGTTGGTAGCCAGGAACCATCAAACCAAAATTTTCAATATCAGATGGCCCCAATCAACTATGCTTCTACTAGTGAGCCTCAATACAGGGAGCCCGTGGCTGAAACAGGAAAGGAAGGATTGGACACTATGTGCTCATTAGCATTAACAAAGGAGATCTTGGTCGAACAAGAGCAGTCAATTGAGGATCTTCAAACTTGGGTAGAGCAAATTAGCGCAGCTTTAAGGAATTAGGAGGTGATTGAGCAAGTAAATGAAGCTCAAGATATGCAAGATCTTGTACCTCCAATGACTGAAGCCATAAGTTATGCCCAAGATATATGGTGCTATGACATGGGTGCAGAGACTGATGAAGAGCCCGAAGTGCACTTGGAACTGGACGAGCGAAAGGCAATGGATATCGAGGAGCCAATTGGGGCTGTGGAGTATGAATGTGAACCAACAGTGACAATCCCCCAAGAGCCTTCTCCGCCGATATTTGAGACTCCAGTCAAGTTTCCACCCTTGCCCCCTTGGAAGCCACATTACAGATACGGAACTCGATGACATGAGAGAGTCTGTGAGCTTCAAACCATGGTGGTCAGAAGAGAAGAGAATAGAAGAAGAAACCATTGTGTTGTGTGAACCCTAAAGCCCAAACCATTTCACATACACAACGGAACCCTTGCCTAGCTCCCAACCTTCAGGATGGGGAATTCTTTTACTTATCCAATGCTAGGTAGTTTAAATCCGCATTCGCTTCTACTGGGAAGCCGCCAAAGTCACACAGCTATTCTGATGGATGGAGGGGTTCTCCAGTATCGTCGGGGAGTTGGGTAGCAGTGGGCAGACACAGTCGAGCTAGAGGACTATAAATCAAGCGCTAGCTGGGAGGCACCCCATCATTTCTCTTTCTCTTTGTTTAATTCTCCATTACCTACTTCCCATCATCCCTCTCTCTATCTCTTTGTTTAATTCTCCATTTATATGCTTTCTATCACATTTCCCTCCCCCTCGTTTAATTCTTATTAGTTAATATTTAGTTTAAATTTTTGCATACTGTAGGAATTAGGAGTTCATTGCCTACATTTTTGAACTTAGGCATGAATGCGTATATTTTTGGGATTACAGAGCTTATAGCATACTTTTATTGCACTTGCATTGCATATACGCCTTTAGAGAATTTTTGGGAATATAAATGCATATATCTTTCCATGTTCATTCTCTTGATGTAAATAGATTTTATATACTTTTGTTAGTGTAGGAGGGCTTAATAAGTATTGTCTGCGTATTTCAGGTCAAAGGCTGCTCGAAATGAATGAAAAGCAAAAGCCAACCTCAGTTCATGCCAAAAATCTGCAACAACAAAATCTGATGGCCAGCGCGGCTGCTCCCAATCCAAGGCATTACCACGCGCGGCCGCGCCACACATAAACTAGGCCTGTCTTGGGAAAAATCCTGCAGATTTTGGGGGGTACCACTTCATGTCAATTATTAGCAGCCCCCAAGCCTCAGTCCCTATAATCCCAAACCCTCAGTTCCTTAATGCAATCCCCCCTCACTACAAGCCTTAGTTTTCAAAACCTCCTACCTCTTCAATCCAAAGTACCAATTCCCATCCACCTCATCCTCTCAACCTGATCAATTGAGACATTGAGTGTGGAATCTCTAGCAGAGCAAGATTGATATGGAGCTGGGTTGGTTCGTTGAGTATAGTGTTGAGCGGAGTTTATTTTACCAAGAGCAGAGATGAGAGGGGAAACTTCTGAGAGGGCGCCACTTCATTTCATGCAGCATTAGAACCCAAATAGGGAAGTTTCTTTCTTTTTACCTTTACCTTCAATGAGGACATTGAACAGTTTAAGTTTGGGGGTATTGGTGTTTATTTTGCATATAGGTAATTCATTTCATGTTTTGCATGTAAATAGTTCATTGCATGTAAGTTAGTTCATATAGTGCATGTAGGTTGTACATAGTTAAAAATTTGTGAAAATTTTCTTTTGTTTTTGCATTCTGTGTTAGAGCATACTGCATGAATCCAATTTGTAGTTGGTTAGTTATGTATGTTGCCTGTGAAGAAACTGAAATCACTTGATTGTTGAACTGATTTGAGACTTAAGCCTGATTTCATGATCATATATGTAAATCCTTACCTGTCAGATATTGTGTAACTAGTAAGCACGATAGAGTAAACACCATGATATGCTAAGTTTAAATGTTTACATACTTGTCTTCTGGTGGAAAAACTATGTTTTAATAAAAGAGTTTCAGTTCGCATATAATAATAACTAGACTGTTAAAAGCTTAAGTTTGGGGGAAACAGGGGACATGCATGATATATGCGGGGAGATGGAGCGTAAGATGCACTCCCTTGCAGAAAAAGAAAAAGAAAAAGAAAAAAGAAAACAAAAGAAAATGCATTGAAAAAGAAAAAAAATAGAATAAACACTTCGACTACGCCGAGTTCTGTGGCCTTTGATATTCGAGCAAGTAAGCCCTCGGGGTGTTTCTACCCCAGCGCCCTAAGGCCGTCTGGTCCGGGAGTCGTTGGTCGAAAGCTCGCTATATGGATATCATTGAAAAGCCTAAGAGAACGGCATTGCACAGTTGATAGTATACACGAAAAAGTGTGAATACGCCCTCGTGAGTAATAAAAGCTTAAGGAAAACCCCCTGTTGACTCTTAACTCTAGTAATGCACGGTCTTAGTTAGAACTTATATGATTTACTGTTTTTCTTAAGTTAAAGCTTATTTTTCCCCTAAGAAGCATAGTAGGTGAGTTATTTATATGAATGCATATCTAATGGTTGCTAAGCACACAACGCACAATACATCAGTGTTGACAGTTTTGGATTTGCAGAATATGCCTTATGGTCTTGTTTTGGGTAGCTTATCTGTTCGACTATCTCGTGGTTTTCTGAGGCATTGCTTTGAAAGTTCAATACTGGCTGGGAACATGGATTCGCATTCATATAGTGCATGTAGGTTGTAAATAGTTAAAAATTTATGAAATTTTCTTTATTTTTGCGTTCTGTGTTAGAGCATACTGCATGAATCCAATTTGTAGTTGGTTAGTTATGTATGTTGCCTGTGAAGAAGCTAAAATCACTTGATTGTTGAACTGATTTGAGACTTAAGCTTGATTTCATTATCATATATATAAATCCTTACCTGTCAGATATTGTGTAACCAGTAAACATGATAGAGTAAACACCATGATATGCTAAGTTTAAATGTTTACATACTTGTCTTCTGGTGGAAAAACTATGTTTTAATAAAAGAGTTTCAGTTCGCATATAATAATAGACTGTTAAAAGCTTAAGTTTGGGGGAAACAGGGGACATGCATGATATATGCGGGAGATGGAGCGTAAGACGCACTCCCTTGCAAAAAAGAAAAAGAAAAAGAAAAAGAAAACAAAAGAAAATGCATTGAAAAAGAAAAAAATAGAATAAACACTTCGATTACGCCGAGTTCTGTGGCCTTTGATATTCGAGCAAGTAAGCCCTCGGGGTGTTTCTACACCCAGCGCCCTAAGGTCGTCTGGTCTGGGAGTCATTGGTCGAAAGCTCGCTATATGGATATCATTGAAAAGCCTAAGAGAACTAGGCATTGCACAGTCGATAGTATACGGGAAAGTGTGAATACCCTCGTGAGTAATAAAAGCTTAATGAAAACCCCTGTTGACTCTTAACTCTAGTAATGCACGGTCTTAGTTAGAACTTATATGATTTCTTTTTCTAAGTTAAAGTGTTTTTCCCCTCAGAAGCCTAGTAGGTGAGTTTATGAATGCATACTCCGGTTGCTAAGCACACGCACACATCAGTGTTGACAGTTTTGGATTTGCAGAATATGCCTTATGGTCTTGTTTTGGGTAGCTTATCTATTCGACTATCTCGTGGTTTTTGAGGCATTGCTTTGAAAGTTCAATATTGGCTGGGAACATGGATTCGCATTCATGATAGAGTAAGTTGCATACATTGTAAATACTGCATTGCATCTTTTGTTTAGTTTTATTTTGGTTGCTCGAGGGCAAGCAACGTTTAGGTTTGGGGGTATTTGATAAGTGGCTTTTATGACCACTTATTCGGATAGTAACCAACTCATTCTGTGGCTTAAACACAAGTATCGTTGTGCGTTTGATGTGTTTTGCTTTGTTTTGTAATTTTCAGGTTTAGAAACTCTCCAGGTGCAAATTGAGCTTAAAAGGGCAAAAGAACGCTTAAATGGGGCAAAGCACTAAAATGGGCTTAAAGCATGAAGATAGCATGGGTGAGGAAGCAATGAAGGTGATGCCACGAGTCTAGAGGCCAAAAGGAGCAAGAATGGCCTTTGAAGCAAAAATGGGAAGGAAGTGCAATCCGGACATCGTTTGGGTGGTTCACATTCATTTTATGTTCTTGGATTGGAACTTGGTTCATATTGTAGAGCATGTTATAAGCTTTCCCGAACATCTTGAATCATCAAATCGGAGTTCGGAGGCGAAAGTTATGCCCCGTATAGCAACAGACGTCAAACCTCACGGTTTTGAGTTTTCATGCACAACTGTCACTTGGAGCTCAATTTCAGCCTTCGTCCATCCATTATTTATCAATGCTCAAAGAATGAAAGTTGTAGAGCTCTCGATAGCTTCGATTTGACAGGTGGCAGGCATCGTAACTCCTCCCGGATCAAAAGTTATGGCCGTTTTATCAGAGGACTCTGCAGCAAAAATCCTTGGTGCGGGCGCGCGGATTTCTAGGGTATTTTGGGTGCGGCCGCGCCAGTCCCCTATGCCAGACTTGACTTTTCAATTGAATGGGACTTGGCTTTTGATTGGGATATAAGGGGGCTCGTTTGTGGCAAGACATAACACATTTTGGGCCTTAAGCCCTAGCCCTAGCCCTCTTCTATTTCCCTTACATTTCTTGTATAGATTAGGATAGATTAGTGTTAGATTAGGGTTTAGTTAGTTAGTTAGATTCTAGGGTTAGATTAGAGAAGAAGATTGAAGCAAGAGATTGACATTGAAGATCCACACTTGGAGAAAGAACAAAGATTTGCAATTTCTATCTCTTCACTCTCCTTGTATTTAATTTGTATTTGGATAATGTATATCTA
>JAINUT010002735.1:0-46208 GCA_020205555.1 Panax stipuleanatus
GCACCAAAAAGCTGGAATCTGCAGCTGCTTGCTGGTGCAGGTTTGCCTCGTGTGTTCTTGAGTTGCTTTCTCCTGCCCCTCTTGCATTTACCTCTTATTAGCCTTGCTTGTTACCTCTAGCCTCATGCCATTCCATTGCTTTAAGCTCATTTCAGCTCCTTGCCCCATTTAGGCGATCTTTTGCTCTTTTAACGGGCAAGTACTGCTAAGAGAGTTCCTTAACCTGAAAAACATAAAACAAGGGAAAAACACATGACACTCACAAGATTGCTTAAGTTTAAACAACCGAATGAGTTGGAAAGTATCTGAATAAGTGGTCCTAAAACCACTTATCACTATGCACATTTCATATATATATATATATATATATATATATCCAAGTTGTATTTGTATAATATATTCTTAGGTTGTAATTAAAATGTCACAATGTAATTCACATACTGTAATAAGTTTAATTTACACACATATAATCCATGAACATTTGTTTTACTGGATATAATTCAAATCAAATATTACCATATTACATTATCTCATTCATTATTAAATTCTATTAATTCAATAATTGTTTACAATATATTCATGATATATCATTTTAATGTGTACTTACTCACATTGTCACATAGGTATTAATCATGTAGCTCACATAGTTTAATTAATCTTAATACATGGTCCGTATGTGTAATATATCACATTCCATTATATAACATAGTTTATGTATACTTGCATGGTCACACCTAAGTGTTTCTCCACACTTTATATATTCAAGTATTGCACATTTACACATAGAAGTCAATATAATCTCATCATATTAATAGCTTACTTATTTATTTTATTATTCATAATGTCAAATAAATAAATTATTCATCTCATTGATTAATTAACGATAATATTAACTAATCCATTCCTCATTGATTATTAATTTATATGATTAAATATCATACATTGCTTATTATTATTATATTTCTTGCAATAATAATAATCATGTATTATTTAATCAATCACAGTTAATATTCCATAACCATCAACTAATATTTTACAATAGGAATTAACAATTAATATAGATTAATTGTTTACTTAATAATTCATTCTTTAATTAATATAATCATTAATAATTCTCATCACTGTGCCACATAAGGCTATCAACGAGTTTATCGCAAACTCCATAAATTTCTCAATTATTATAATTATTCAATTTATATAATTGAATTAATCCATCTCATGACACAAAATTATTTATATATGAATAATATTCACTTTCATTAATATTTCATTTATTAATATATGGAAATTCTCAGGTATTACATTCTCCCCCCCCCTTATAAAAATTCCGTCCCGGAATTGCTACAGGTTACACAAATAGATGGGGATAATCCCTCATCATCCTATCTTCTAATTCCCACGTTGCCTCCTCGACATCGTGGTTACCAAAGTACTTTTACAGATGAAATAATTTATTTCTCAAGTTTGTTCTTTCCTATCTAATATTGGACAGGAATTCTTCATGCCAAGTTCTTCTCCACTTGAATGGGCTCGTAAGAAATCACGTGCTTGTAGTCGGCCTTGTACGTCGCAACACGAAATGTGGAACACGTTGTGGATGTGCTCCAATTCGGGTGGTAACGCAACTTTGTATGCCACTTCGCCCACTCGCTTCAGTATCTCGAACGGTCCTATGAATCTTGGACTCAATTTTCCTTTCTTGCCGAAACGGATTTTCCCTTCCATGGAGATACCTTCAAGAAACAAAACTGCCGACTTTGAAGTCTCGGTCCTGCCGATGCAAATCTGCGTATTTTTTGGCGATCTTGAGCTGCTACTAATCTGGCTCTTATCACTGTCACCACTCTGCGGTTTGTTATATAACTCTGGTCCGAGTATTCGTCGTCTCCGACTTCGTCCCAACATAATGGCGTTCTGCACTTTCTCCCGTAAAGAGCTTCGTACGGTGGCATGCCGATACTCACATGGTAGCTATTATTATATGCGAATTCTACTAAGGGTAGGTGGTCGTCCCAATTTCCCTTAAAATCCATCACGCAAGTCCTAAGCATGTCCTCCAGCGTTTGTATTGTTCGCTCACTTTGTCCGTCGTCTGAGGATGGTAAGCAGTACTCAACCTCAACTGTGTTCCCATTCTCTCTTGCAAACTCTTCCAAAAATTGGACGTGAAGCGCGGATCTCGATCAGAGACAATTGACACCGGCACTCCATGTCGTGAAACAATCTCTTTACGTTAGGCTCGCTAATTGGTTCAAACTGTAGCGGATCTTGATTGGTAGAAAATGCGGTCTTGTTAGTCTCCCACGATAACCCAATAGCATCATAACCTTTCTGTGTAACTGGAAGTCCTACCACGAAGTCCATGTAATATGCTCCCATTTCCACTCTGGTATTTCTAGGTTTAGTAAACCACTCGGCCGTGATGCTCTGCTTTAACGCGTTGGCAAGTCAAATCTACTGACGCACTCTGCGACTTCCCGTTTTAAATTGGGCCACCAAAAATTGCCTTAGATCTCGGTACATCTTTGTGCCTCCCGGATGAACGGAATATCGTATTGTGCCTCGTGCAAAATCTCTTCCTCAACTCGGTTACCGCTGGTACCCACACTCTCTTCAAATCTCAAAATACCGTCTTTATCCATTCAAATTTCTTTCATTTTGTGATCCTCTTTCGGATTTTCTCACACTCTTCATCCTTTTCCTGGCTTCCTTTACTCTATCCAACAATGTCGGATGAGCTTCCATTACAATTAACTTCTCACCAGACTTTTCTGGTCCTTTCACTTCTATCTCCAATTTCTCCATCTCTCTTATCAACTCTTCTGAGTCGTCAAATTAAACAACTTTCCCTTCCTTTTGCTCAGAGCGTCGGCAACCACATTTGCCTTTCCCGGTGATAAAGAATATCGCAGTCATAGTCTTTGATTAATTCTAACCACCTTCTCTGCCGCATGTTCAACTCCTTCTGTGTGAAGATATATTTCAGACTTTTGTGGTCCGTGTTATCTCACATTTTTCCCTACAATAATGCCTCCATATCTTTAACGCAAAAACTACTGCCGCTAACTCTAAGTCGTGAGTAGGGTATCGTTTTTCGTAATCCTTCAATTGTCGTGATGCATATGCAATGACCTTGCCGTGTTGCATAGCACACAGCCAAGTCCCTTGTGCGATGCATCATTATACACCACAAAATTTCCCGCATCATCTGGTAATGATAACACAAGTGCTTCGCTCAATCACACAGGTGCTTCGCTCAATCTCCTTTTCAGTTCTTGAAAACTTTCTTCGCATTTGTCAGTCCATACAAATTTCACCGTCTTTCTAGTCAAATTGGTCAACGGGGTTGCTATCTTAGAAAAATCTTGGATGAATCTTCGATAGTACCCAGCTAACCCTAAAAGCTTCTCACCTCCGTCGGTGTTCTCGGTTGTTCCCAATTACTTACTGCTTCACCTTCGCAGGGTCTACTGAGATTCCATTCTTATCCACCACGTGGCCTAAGAATTGAACCTTCTCCATCCAAAATTCGCACTTAGAAAATTTTGCATACATCTTCTCCTTCCTTAGTGCCTCCAAAACAATCTTTAGATGTTCGGCGTGTTCTTCCTCTGTCTTCGAGTGATCAAAATGTCGTCGATAAAAACCACTACAAATTTATCCAAGTATGGCTTGAAAACTCGGTTCATCAAGTCCATAAATGCTGCCGGAGCATTAGTCAATCCAATGACATTACCAAAAACTCGTAGTGTCCATAACGGGTTCGAAACGCAGTCTTTGGTATGTCCTCATCCCTCACTTTCAGTTGATGATATCCTGTTCGTAGGTCGATTTTGAGAAACACTTTGCTCCCTTCAGTTGATCAAACAGTCGTCTATCCTCGGTAGCGGATATCGGTTCTTGATCGTTACTCTGTTCAATTCTCGATAATCGATACAGAGCCTCATCGATCCGTCCTTCTTTTAACGAATAACACTGGTGCTCCCCAAGGAGAACACTCGGTCGAATGTAACCCTTATCCAATAATCTTGTAATTGTATCATCAATTCCTTCATTTCTACTGGCCATACGATATGGAGCTTTCGAAATCGTGCCGTTCCCGGTGCTAAGTCTATTACAATTCGATTTCTCTGTCTGGCGAAGACCAGGTAGATCGTCCGGAAACATCTTGAAATTCATTAACTACGGATATATCCTTAATTTCTACTCCCTTTTTCGAGTATCAACGATGTAAGCTAATAACCTACACATCCTTTCCTTAACAATTTCTTGGCCTGCATCATCGTAACGCAACACGATTGCTTAAGCGATGAGCTACCATAAAACACTACCTTAGACTTACTCGGAGTCTGAAGGTTCACACATTTGTTCTGACAGTCAATATCGCAGCATGGTTATACAACCAATCCATTCCCAGTATTACGTCAAATTCTCCCAGTCTAATAGGAATCAAGTCTACGCTCAGTTCATGTTCTCTAATGTTTGCGTGAATCTCGATAAACGTATTCTACAGGATCACTTCCTTATTAGCAACTTCTATGATCAAAGGATTTTCTAATCATTCTCGGGTGTACTAAGTTACTAGCAAATTCTTCAGATAAAAGAACAGGTGGCACCCGAATCAAATAATACATAAGCATTTATATTATTTGGGATTATACCTGACACCACATCCTTCGCAGCCACGGTCTGGATGGTCATGTTAAAGGTTCTGGCGGTTGGGCGGTTGGATTGTGCCGCCCCGCTGATCATCAGCTTGTTGCCTCCTTGCTGATTACTACCCCCGCCACTTCCCTTCTTTGGGCAGTCCTTAATTCGGTGCTCCGTCGAGCCAAGCAAAGCACCTTGTATCTTCTTTGGTTTCGGACAGTTGGGCGAGATGTGCCCTTCCTGTCCGCAGTTGTAGCAAGTGCCACGTCCCTTCCAGCATCGCCCTGGTGATTCTTCCCACACTTCGGGCATCCTTCAGCCCTCTTCTTGAAACCTCCACGAAAATTCCCTGATTGATTATTGTTGTTTTTGTTGTTGTTGTTGTTCTCCCACTTTCTCTTTCCCAAGTTGCTTCCTCCGCTGCTGCTTCCTCCCGTACGATTCTCTCCTCCAGTATTCTTTCCTTTCTTCTTTGTACAACTAAGCCTCACTGCCTCCTCCGCAATGATTGCCTTTCCAGTATGTTGCAAAGGAATCAATTTGAAGAACTGATACCTTATTGAACACCATGCTTCAACCCTTGTTCAAAGCGTCTAGCCTTCCTCTCTTCATCACCACTTGGTGCTCCGCAAATCGGCTAGTTCGTTAAACCTAGCCGCGTATTGCGCCACCGTCATCTCACCTTGTTTTAACTCTAGAATTTCACCTCCATCCTATTCTTCATACTCTTTGGGTAATTCTCGAAGAACAGTCTTAAACTTATCCCAAGCTATTATCCCTTCTCCAGCTCTTTGTTGATTAGCCTCCCACCAGTAGTTCGCTTCTCCCCTCATCATGTACGTGGCAAATACCGTCTTCTGATCTTCGCCTACGCTAGCTATAGTGAAAGCTTTTTCGATCTCTTGATCCACGTTTGTGCGACGATTGGGTCGGTAGTTCCCTCGAACTCCGGGGGTCCTACACTCTTAAAGTCTTTAAAGGTTGTTACTGGCACATAGGGTTTGGGCGAACGGGTTCATTGTTCCTTCCCCTTAAGGCTTCTCCTCAAGTCTACCAGTTTCTGGATCGGGTCTACTTGTTCCTCTCATTGTTACTAACTTCGGTGCAGTCAATCTACGTCTGGGCGGCATTATCTGCATCACAAGTTTTCATTTTATTATTATTCAAGTATATTACTTAAGTATTTCTTTTAATACTAAAATAAATTTATAACACATTTCTAAATAACTCCATTTATATTCATATGCCATCATTTCATTACATGATTTCCCTAGCATACTGCTATAATGTTATCACATATATCCCCTAATATCACAAAAGACGGGGAATATACAACCTACTACCATACTACCCCTCTAACAAAAGCTAACTCGGGGTTTACATCAATCCCATCTTACACAAAAGTCGGGATTACAACATAGTATATATAATACATAAAGATAAATTCACTAACTACCACTAGACTGACTAAGGAAATCTCATCCATCATCCCGCGCTCCACTGCGCTCTTGTACTCCAATGCGCTATATACGCAACCAGCTCTCGGCTCAAGGTATGTAGAGTCTGTCCCTGTTCTGCCGGGTAGTGGTACACACCATCAATCACCCTTCAAAAGCTGAACGGAACACATACCCCATCTTGTTCATCTTCTCTTCTTGCACCTGACCTCGTCCTCAGGTCGTCAGCTCTCTCATTGGCCTTCCCACTTCTCCTCGAAGTGTAACCTATCCATCACCTCCAACTCTAGCTGAGTACGGAGTGCCTCTTTCTCAGTCTTCTCACTCAGTTCTCTCTGTCACTCTTCTAGCTTTCTGCCAATCCATTCCTAGCCACTGACCTGTGAAACAGAGTCCCCATCTGGATCCCTGCCTCCCTACGGTAGGCAATCTCCACCTCTAACTCTGCATGCCAGCTTCCTCTGGTGGTCCTCGTCCCTCAGCTTCTGGAACTCAGACTCTCTCTCTTGTCCTCTTCCAGCTCCTGTACTCTGCAGTCTAACTCTAGGATCCGCTCCTCATACTCGCCTAGCATCTGCTCCTCTATAGTAGCCTCATCAGAGTCCTCTACTGGTCATCCCCACCGGCTCGTCCTCCATCGGCTCCTCCTCTGGATCAGACTCTATCTCAATCTCGTCCTCGTCGTCAGACTCGAACGGTGCAACAGCCTGCACTGTGTAGCCTCTAGAGGTGCCTCGTATACTACATGTATATCCCTGGCTCCTCCTCGGCCACTCTACTAGGTACTCCTGTGTCTGCATCCTACAATCACAAACACAAGACAAGAAACAGCAACTCCATTAGAATGTTAACAAAACATAAGTTCATTGTATAGAATGAAGTTACATTTCATAACAGACTAAGTCTCTCAAGGAAAACTCTACATAGTTTTATCTCCTTCCTAACTTCTAAGTTCGCCTAAGTTATAGTCTAAGGACACTCGTTCCTAAGGTTTATAACTACGGCTTTGATACCAACCTGTGACGCCCCCAAATCCGGACGCCACTTGGTCTCTCGAATTCGGTTCATCACGTGCTCATGGTACTACAATGATAACTAAAATCACATATTCACAGCGGAATCTATTTAGAATAATTACAATGATTTATTATAATTATTCCCCCAAGTCTCGCAACCTACAGTACTTAATAGATTACATAATAATAATTAACGACTTATTACATAATCTAACTTAAGCTTAAACATAAACAAATCCAGTCTTACTACATCATCTTATACAACATTAAAATATTTAAAACATAAAAGAGACAAGCTAGTTGGTAGCCTTGCCCTTGCCCTTATCAACGCCCGAAGGTTCGCCATGCTCTGCCTTAACTGAAATGTTTTAGGGAAAGCAAAATGAGCACAAATTGCCAGAAGTAACATACAATAAAGCTAAGTGATATAATTCTCAATTCTCGAAAGGGTATAACAAGGTTTGATAGTTCAGGATAAAAAGAATATCAACAGTTTTCAATAACAGTCGCTACGGACATAATAATATCAATGTGATTCAATAATAAATCAATTCAAGATAACTGAATACTTGAGAAGTCCACTAAGGACCATGAACTTCTACTAGAATTAACAGTAATAAACTGAAAAATCCAACAAAACAAGTATAACAGGTGATCAGCCTAAAGTATCATCGTTATGCATAACAATCAATCATACTCAAGTGCGCACGTCGGTTCTCGACAGTTTATTTTCCCTTCGAGGAAGGTTGTTCTTTCTTAGCCAAATACAAGATCCCGCACCAATCAATTGGTTGGGTTGATTTTCAATAATATAAGTCTAGCCGAATAAAATGGCATAGACACTTTCACAAATATTCAAGAACAATACTAAGTTCAACATGAACAATAGCTTTAATGAAATAAAAGTTCAAGTATGTTAATTCAATTCAAACGATTAAGTAAAGAAACTAGTTCGCAATATACAAGAATAGAATACTTACATAAAGTAAATGCGTCGGTTAGGATACTTGCACCGTAAAAGAGTGTAAGTTAGGAAACTTGCCTTATGCGTAGTTTACTCACGTAAAGCTAGCCAACATTTTCGAATTCCTATCGTAATATAGTTACGTATATATATGATATTCATTAGTCATATAATTTAACTTCACATTTTGTCTTCAAATATACGATCGACATATAAGTTAAGTTTTAACCTAGCTATACAGTTATATAGAATATAATTTCTATCCTTAACGTTCTTCTTTTCTTCAAGTTGATCATATTCTTACATCATTACTTATCATGTGAGACTATCACAATTAGCAAACATACTCGCATTTTATTAATATCACATAAGACTACAAGCAATACTAAAATATATTTCATTTTAGCAAGTTATGGCATTCTCATAAGTTAACCGTCAAAATCGAGTTCAAGTAACACATAACATATGATATCACAAAGTATGTGTACATATTTAAAGGATACTTTCATGCTTGTTCAACCTTTCTAATTCCAATCATATATGATTAGTTTTAATTCACGATCCCTAACGACTTAGGGTTATACAATGCCATGAATTTACATAAGTTGTCATGCTTATCATATAGACATATAAAGTAGTCATATATTTTATTGATACGCAATGTTCATATGTTTCTATGTCATGGATGTGTGATTCTAGCACTGTTACTAGTTCGTGACTTAATCGAACTCATGCTTGATTAACTTGCATTACATATAACAAGTACGTACATGTATGATGCCTTCAAAGCACATTCAATCATGTTGAAAATATCATAATGTAGAGTCCTAATATAACATATCAAAGTCCACATTTAAAGCTTATGTTGTCATTAGTAAAGCTTGCTAATAAGTCCTAACATGTTCATGCTATCTACATACATATGTTATCATGTCTGACACGCATTACAAGGTCATATAATATGCTCGAAAAGTCAGAATATATATATGGTCTTACATGTCAATATCAATCTTCAAACTTGTATTTTTATTAGAAATGTGCACTAGTTGGGTTCACATGTTCATATTGTATCACGGAACCTATATACATAAGTTAGCATGCATTTCATGTGTTTCTAAGTCATACTAACATGTCTCAAAAGTCAGAACCTAACTATGGCGCTTATATATCAAAGTCCATTCTTAAAGCTCCTAAGTTCACTTCGGAAACCTAACGCTTTTTGTTAACCATGTATGCTAGTATAATACAACATGTTTACATCGCCTTAATATATCATATACATGTGTTACACAAGCTAGCATGCTATCTTACGCCAAATCAAACCATTAGTACGTAGCAGAAAATAAGCAGGAAATCAAAACTGTACACAGTGCCCTGCGCAGCTGCGCAGCATGCCAAGGCCAAACCGGCGCAGCTGCGCCACCCCTGGTTCTGGCCGGACTACAGTCTGCTTTGGCAGTTATTTGCCCAATTCACAAAATTACTTCACCGATTCCATTTTTAAACATGCTACATTATATACTAACATGTTACTAAGTCTATATAACAACTAATAATCATCCTATAATACAATTAACATGCCTTACAACCAAAATCAAGAATCCAAGAATTTCAGAATTGCAGAAATGGAATAATGAAGAACAAGAATGTATATTATACCTCTGTAAGTGATTGAACTTGCTGCTATTCAATCTTTACAACTCTAGACTGATATTATATATGCTCTCAATTTATCAAACTCAAGCAATTCTTAGCAATTAGAAATATGAAGAAACATGGCTGCTATTTATAGACGAATTCTTACACAGACAATGCAATTATATTACAAATCAAACTAACAGATGAATGGATTGCATGCTAGATAAAGGGGAGTTGATAAATGGTTGGTAAATCTCATCATCAAAGCCACTCCCCATTGATCATTGCTAGCTAAGCTTGGGAGAAGAATGGGGAGAATAGGCCATAGCCTTTTTTCCATACACGTGAAGGAGAAGAATAGTGAGTATTATATTGGGACAAGGAATTATCAGCATTTGCAATACTGATATATATATATATATATATATATATATATATATATATACCAAAAGGCGGAAGATGAAAGAGAGAGAGAAGTGGCGCATATATAAAGCTGAATAACAACTATAGCAAAACTATAAGAAATTAAAGCAGCAATTCATATGTATGAACAAGAGTTTAAATAAAATAAAACTTTTATTGAACTTTGAAATAATTACAAACAAATAACTTGGTTACTTACAACAAATTGACTCGATTATAGAAGCTTAACATATCTAAGAGAGAAGGCAAGAGAGTTGAAGATTTGTCAGATGGGAATCTGAGTCTTCTTAAACGCTCTATTGGATTACTAAATCCTGCCTCTCCACAATGACTGAGCCTCTCTTATATAAGAAGAGAAAAGGCGAAGTGATTACAACTCAATAAATACAAAACATGAATGACTATTGAACAACAGTAATGCTTTATCAAAAGATGAAAGCATTATTACAACTTTTGACTATTACAAACAGCTTTTTACTATTACAGACGCGTTATCAATAAATACAGACCAACTTTTGACTAAATACAGACGCGTTACAGATAAACTTTTGACTAAAGGGGCCATATGGCCGACAAACAGAACAGGACTCAAACAAGACGACAAATGACTCAGCAACTGCTTTCGGCTACTTTAGACAAAGAAGCACGGGCTGCGCGGGCAGGAGCATCTTGCAACGAGGCTGACCAAGGTAACTGTAGGAATTCTAGGCAAAAGGACCCTGGGCATCTTGAAGAGAGATGCTTCCGTACGGATCATTAGGGCTAGAATGATGACTGGAATGAGAGGAAGAAGATGAACAAACAGAAGGAACTGAGTCCTCACTGAGTTTATCCATTCTTTTCTGAATCAAACGGGATAACTATTTTAACTCATTATTGGTACAATGATCAATATCCGCAAAATCTAACTTTGAAACGGAATATTTTTTGGATTTAGATTTACTAGAAGATGATTCCTTTGGAGGAGGAATCGTTTGAATAGGAGAAGGATTGGGAAACTCCTTCTGGACTTGACCAACGATGCGATAAGGATCAAACTTATCCCACCATTTAACTGAAAACTCACGAGTAACATGAGTAATTTGATTGAGGTGATTACTAGAGGCACCTTTTTCTGGAGAAACCACAGAAGAAAGAGCAACATTGACAATAGGGGAATAAAATCCATAGTTCCATCTAAGGATCCATGGGACCTTATACTTACTAATGAAATGAAGAATAACTGGGACGCAGCAATTAGACTGCACAACAGGAACCCTAGAGCTAAAGACATTAAGAACAGTCTGGAGCTCAATGGGGAGAATATCAAAGATGAGACCATAACGCTCCCACCAAAGAACGAACCAATGAGGGATTAGACTTTTAAATTTGTGGTCAAATTGGATGAACCACGAATGACTAAACGATGGAGTTTGAAACAGAAAAATCCTGTTCCAAGCTTCCATGTAATCATAATAGCAAAACTGGCTATCATGACCTTCTAACTGCCTAAGATCAGACGGATGATTACCCCAGTTAGGCATGGAGATAATCTGTTTAATATAAAGAGAATGATAGATGATTTTTGAAGAATCATTTCTATCATAAATAGGTTTAATTGCAATTGACTGAGTTTGCAAAAGGACATCCTTATAATACATAAGAGATTTATAAGGAGCCGAAGGAATGAAATGCCAACCAGTTGGAAAAAACTGGGCAGCTAATTTTACTGGATCATCAATCGATTTCATATGTCGTTCAATATGAAATAAATTGGTGCTGAAAACAGGGATGTATTCAGTTTGAATACGCTGACCAGCAAGAGGATTACTAGACGAGGCATAAGGATCAACCATTAGAGGGGGTTGAACCAAAGCTGAACTATAGGGCTTTGAACTAGAAACAAAGGGGGTGAACCTGTTAACTACAGTAAGGGGGGGTAACTGGATGAGGGATTATAGCTCCCACGGGCTTCTGACTAGGCGGGCTTGGGCCAGGAGGGCCAAAGGGCCGAACACTTTTATCTTTCCCTCTCACACTCATTTTGAACTTGAGGGGTACCTGAATTAATAAATTCTCGAGTTAAAAAATCAGGAACTGAATTATCACAACCTTTAATATAATCAATATCAAAATCAAAAATACTTAGAATAGATTGCCATCTGGCAAAAATATGCTTAGCAGCTATATTTTTAACATCCTTTTCTAAAATATATTTTGCTGATTTGCAATCAATACGAACTAAAAATTTTTGATTTAATAAATCATTTTGAAATTTGGTAATACATAAAACTAATGCCAAGATTTCTTTTTTAATAGTGCTATAATTTAATTGGGCTTGATTCCACGCGCCTGAGTGGAACCGAACAATTTGCTCAGAAGAAGCAGGAGTCAATTTCTGCTTCAAGATACCACCGAAGCCAATTTCGGAGGCGTCAGTTTCAACGATTTTGAAGGCTGATTCATTGGATATGCCAAGGCAAGGAAGGACCTTAACATATTTTTTGACCTGCTGAACGATGGCAGTATGCTCATCAGTCCAGGGAGGAGGATTTTTCTGTAAACGGAGGAACAAAGGTTTACAGATTTTTCGCAAATTTTTATAAAACTTGCCAACATAATTAAGAGATCCTAAGAACCTCTGAAGTTGAGTTCTATCAATAATTTTATCAGGAAATCTATCAGCGAATTGGATAACTCTTTGGATTGGACGAACCAAACCACGATGAATATCATGACCAAGAAACTTAACTTTAACTTGGAAAAGACAACATTTAGTTGGTGAAAGAACCAAACCATTGACTTTGACGACTTTGAAGAACGAATTCAAGTGTTTGAAATGTTCGTCAATAGATTTAGAGAAGACAAGGATATCATCTATATAGACAATGATGAAATGACTAAAGGGATTCAAAATCTCATTGAGAATATTTTGAAATTCACTGGGAGCGTTCTTCAAGCCAAATGCTTGAACAACCCATTCATAATGACCAAAAGGGGTGGTGAAGGCTGTTTTGTACCTATCACTACGATGGATACTGACTTGCCAGAAACCAGACTTGAGGTCGAATTTGCTAAAAATGGTGGCATTACTAAGGCGACTAAGAAGGTCCTCTTTATTGGGAAGGGGATACCTAATCCATTCTAAGACCTTATTAAGCGGCTTATAATTAATGACTAAATGAGGGACACCTCTTTCTTTTTCTGCTTCATTATTAACATAAAAGGCAGGGCAAGACCAAGGGGATTTACTATGTTTTATCAAACCTTTGGCAAGCAAATCATTAATCTCTTGCTTACAAAGTTCCATTTGTTGATGACTCATTTGAATAAGTCTAGCCTTAGTAGGAATTAGATGTTCTTTAAATTCCTTAGCGTAGGGTAGTTTAACTACATGCTTTCTACGATGCCAAAAGGCATTAGGAGAATCGGCACATAAGTTTTTTACCATGAATAAACGAAGTTCTTCTATCTTGTCTTGAATTTTATCAAGTAGAAGGAGATCTTCAACTTGCTTATACTTAATCTCTTGTTTTAAATATTTTAATTGAGAAGTTTTACAATTTAACAGGTTGAGTGACTTAGAAATGGACTCATCTTGAATAAATTTCAAGTCTCTCTCTTTAGGCTGAGTGATAAATTCAAAAACCACTTTCTGCCCAAAGTGTTCAGTAGTTAATCCATTATTGCTAGTGGTAAATGGGTATAATAAATATATAAACGGGAGACCCAAAATTATTTTATCCGTCAAGTTTCGAATTAAAACAAAGGATGTTTTAAAACACATAATATCCTGGCAAATATGAACTTTAGGCAGTTTATATTTTATTTCCATACTACTACCATTAGCTGAATTAAGACGTTCACTGGTTTTCTTATAGAACTTGGTAGGGATTAATCCCTCCTGAATGCAATTTAAATCAGCACCTGTATCAACAAGGGCGGGTAGCTGAATTGCAAAAGTTCCATCAATAACTAGGCGAACAATGATATACCATTTTTGAATAGTTATATCTTTTAATCTTTTTAAAGAATTGCCTTGAACCATCAAAAGTGATTCTTCATCTTTAATACCTGAAGACTCAGGGTGGTCTTCATTATCAGAGGAATCAGAAATATGAAGTTCTGAACCCTTGGAGGCCAGATTAGTCATATCTCTCCTTAAATCAGATATTTCAATCTTCAGACCAGAAATTTCTTTCTTAAGTTTATTGACTTCTTGATTTAACTCCGGGAGAGTGATTTCTTTTTCAACAGTTTTAAATCTCTCAAGGGTTTTATTAAGGCTTATGACAGGCTTTTCTTTAGCTTTCATTACCTTACCTTTTCCCGAATTATTTTTAGAAAACAAATCCTTCAATTGTTTCATATATTGCAATTTTAAATCTTCATCAGTAAGTTTACTAATTAATTCAATTAACAAAGAGCTTTCTTGATCCTCTTTGGTAAGAACATTAATAGTTTTACAACAATCAGATCTACAATTATCTGTACAAAGGGTGACTTCATTATCTTCACTAGGAGTTTGACTATTATCATCATTAGCAGAGGAATAAGGAATATCAGACAGACCATTATCCTCATCAGTCCGAGATCTAAGTAACGCAAAAATCTTTTCAGTATCTTCAACAGAAATATTTAACTGACTTAATTTTTGTTTTAACTTACATTCATTCTTATAATGACCCTTTTTACCACAGTTATAACATGTAATTTTACTTTTATCAGTAGATTTAGAAGTGGATTTTTTATTTCGAGTTTTCTTTCGTGACTTGGGTTTTTCATAATAACTTTCTTTATTATTAGACTGACTAGAACTCTTCTTATGATGCTTGCGTTTTTTGTGTGTTTCAATTTGCTTTTTCCTATGCTTTCTACGCGAAGGGGCAATAGGTGGCAAACCATATTGTTCACAAAAAGTACCGAGTTCATATTTAGCCTTCTTTTTATCTTTAGCGGCTTGTTTAGCAATTTTAAAGTCAATACACATTTTTAAGCCTATTTTTTGAATATAGCTAATTATGTCACCATAGGTGAGATTATCATAATCAATGTAGCCCAATGTTTTACTAAGTTCTTCCCGGACTTTATGAGCAAATAAAGAAGGAAGACCATTAACAAATTTTTCTTTCCAAAAAGGTTTGTTACTATCATTACGAAGCATGACACGTGAAATAAAGACATCTTTATACCACCTAAAATCACTTAAGGTAGGACAAGTGAGATTACTTAATTGGTCATGGATCCTCTCAGTGATATTACTAGGGGTTCCGATAAAATGTTTTATTATTGTGAAAATTAACGTGTTAATACCATCCGGAACACCAAAGCCAATATCTTCTCTGAAGATAGGCTGACCATTGTCATCTAACTGGTAAGCATGAATAATAGAGTTTCTAGCGTCCTCATCAAGGTGTTTTTCCCACCAAGAACGAAGAACACCTGTAAACCCATTGGTTAATATTTCAACAATATCAGGTTGAGTGAGATTGTTAAATGCCGTGATATAACTATTGGCTACCATAGACAAATGGTTCATCTTAGTGAGAATTTGATGCTCACTGAACCCATCAATATTCCATTCATAAATTTTGTTGGACGAAACCGAAAATTGATTATCAAGGTTCTTTTCTTCGAACTGAAGATCAGGGGGAGTAGGTCTAGTATACCAATTTTTTGTAATACTAGTGTTATTAAAGGTTAACTTATTTAATTGTTCGGTCAGGTCAGGAACAGAAGTGACCTCAGATATCTCGTCTGAGTCACTATTGGAATCATCGTCAGATTCTTGAATCTGATCAATGATGGCAACGGTTCCACTGGCTTCGCCAGAACTCGAACCAATCTTTTTAATAAGTTTATCTATACTTTTAACTAAGTCAGAATCCTTGCTGGGCAATCCTTTGCCATCTCTATTATCAGGGAGAGTTAATAAAGGCTGATCAAGTTTCTTATCAGGGTTTTTGATAAGAGTATTATCAAATTTTTCTTCAATTTTATCGAGTTGTTTACCTATGGTGGCTAAATACTGATTAGTGAAATTATTTTGTTCAATAATTTTTTTATCATCCGTTTTACCATCGGCAACTTTGAAAGGACTAGCAATAATAGAGTTATTTTTGACTTGTAAAAGAATAGTTTCAAGGGGAGGATGAGAAGCTAAAGTTTTAGATTTATCTTCTTTTACCCATTGAGATTTAGTAAGAACTTTACACTGAGAATGATGCTTATCATACCAATCATAAAATGTAAGGTTCTCTCTAGTAAGTTTTATAAATTTTTTCCAATTGTGGACAATTTTATCTCTATCTGGTTTATCGTACATATTTCTGAAAACATGACGTTTTTGTTGATTAGCTTTTGAATTAAAATCAGCAACAAGACTGTCCCAATCCAATTTAGAGACTTTAGTAATGACTCTTAACTGGTGATTAATTGGGGCATCAAAATCAGAGGGAGAAGGTCCGACCGAAAAGGTAGGAGAAACATCTTCTTGCTCTCCATCAGCCTGAAAGGCAGGAGTATAACAAGGATGACTTGTCTGACCCTGATTCAACACACCTTTCAGTTTAACATCAGGGATAGAAAAGTCACTTAAAACTTCAGTATCTCTTCTAGAGGTAGAAGGGACTGAAGAACTGGTAAATTCTTCAATAATAAAAGGTCTTCTAGTACGTTCAAAACTGATTCGAACCGTACCATCAGAAAACTGTTTAATATTTTCTAGATTTAATAAATTATATATATATATATATATATATATATATATATATATATATATATACAATACTTGTTTTACTATGCACATTTCATATATATATATATATATATATATATATATATATATATCTCCAAGTTGTATTTGTATAATATATTCTTAGGTTATAATTAAAATGTCACAATGTAATTCACATACTGTAATAAGTTTAATTTACACACATATAATTCATGAACATTTGTTTTACCGGATATAATTCAAATCAAATATTACCATATTACATTATCTCATTCATTATTAAATTCTATTAATTCAATAATTGTTTACAATATATTCATGATATATCATTTTAATGTATTCTTACTCACATTGTCACATAGGCATTAATCATGTAGCTCACATAGTTTAATTAATCTTAATACGTGGTCCATATGTGTAATATATTCAGATTGCATTATATAACATAATTTATGTATACTTACATGGTCACACCTAAGTGTTTCTCCACACTTTATATATTCAAGTATTGTACATTTACACATAGAAGTCAATATAATCTCATCATATTAATAACTTACTTATTTATTTTATTATTCATAATGTCAAATAAATAAATTATTCATCTCATTGATTAATTAACGATAATATTAATTAATCCATTCCTCATTGATTATTAATTTATATGATTAAATATCATACATTGCTTATTATTATTATATTTCTTGCAATAATAATAATCACGTATTATTAATCAATCACAGTTAATATTCTATAACCATCAACTAATATTTTACAATAGCAATTAACAATTAATATAGATTAATTGTTTACTTAATAATTCATTCGTTAATTAATATAATCATTAATAATTCTCATCACTGTGCCACACAAGGCTATCAACGAGTTTATCGCAAACTCTATAAATTTCTCAATTATTATAATTATTCAATTTTATATAATTGAATTAATCCATCTCACGACACAAAATTATTTATATATGAATAACTATTCACTTCCATTAATATATTCATTTATTAATATATGGAAATTCTCGGGTATTACAGTCAAACACTCTTATATATGTCAATCTAGTTAAAGAGTTCTACTCAAATGTGACTATGAGTTTTGGAACTCTAACGACAAAGGTCAAAGGCCAGATTCTGAAGTTAAAACCTGCAGACATAAATCAATGTCTAGGTTTCCCTGACCTAGGTCTAAAAAATCTTGATGAAATCGACACTGAAGGAGCCTAGAAAATTATACGTTAATAGGGAAACCGCTCACAAAGGTTTTCCATGGAAGGTTCTTGAGTATCATTCTGAAAAAGAAGCTGAAGAATAAGATTAAGGATGTTGAAGGTGTAGTTCTAAACAGCCATAAGGTGATGACCCCTATGCTGTTTTAAAATTGGAAGAAGAACCCAATGGAGAACAAAAGGTTGATAATACATGGCAACAGCCGTAAGAGTACTTTGAAGAAGAGGAAGGCAAGTGCCATGAAAGAAGAGGAGCTATCACACTCTGAAGATTCAATATTCCCAGAATCTAAGTCTGTGAGGCAATCCAAGAAGAAAGCTAAGGTGATGAAAAGGTCAAAATCAGTTCCTCAAAGAAGTTTATTTGATGAGAAGAAAAAAGTAGAGACAGAAGATAAAAAGGAAACTGAAAGCTCTACGAATAAGTCCTCAAGAAATCATCCCACTAATGAGGAAGTTCAATCTGAACAAGAAGAAGTTAAGTCAGATGATGAAGAGGAAAATGCATGTTTTGTGGCTAAGTCTCAAAGTAGCCACTCTGCTGATGATGAAGGTTTGAAAGCTGAAACAATTGGACCTCCTACTGCTAAATCCCCAACGAGTTCATCTGATGGTTCAAAAGACGTTGAGTCTAAAGAAGAAGCATCTGCTCCTACTGTTGCTGAGCATCAAAGAAGGTTTTCTGATGACTTAGAGACTGCAAAGTCTGAAGATGAAGAAATGTCTGAATCTCCTGTAGCTGAACCCCCAAAAAGGAGGAAGAGCAACAGATTGCATGCCCGAGCTATTCTAGAAAAGAAAGAAGAATCTTCTACAGCAATCATCGGACTCAGTGATGATGAGGAAATGTCAAAGGAAAAAGAGGCTAAGGGAAGAAGAATGAAAATGTCTGCAAATGGTAATAGCAAGAGACTGAAAATTGCAGAGCCCAAAGTGTCAAGTGAGTCTACAAAGACTATCTCTGATGAAGATGATGAACAAATAATGGAACATACTGATAAGTCAGTTGAAGAAAGTCTGCACCAGTTTAACTCTAAGTCAGGACAGGAAGAAGGTAAAGAAGACTCCAGCTCTGAGGATGAGGAGCCAGAAGACTTTCACATTCCTTGTCCAATTCAACGCAAGAGTAGAATAGTAGTAGAAATTGATGAAGAATTACTAGATGCACTTCCAGAGAAACGGATTAATCAAGGGAATGGAAGGCTGCATGTGGTGAAAATGATCGCAGCACATCTACTCACCAATCATGAAACTATAAAGCTAGACACTTCAACCTTAATATATGATACTAAACTCAAGGATCATGCGATAAGGTGGTTTCACTCTCATATGCCATGGGTAAAAGCATCACTCACTGGAGACAACAACTATTTCTCATGGTGCTTATCTCACCTCCCCAATCTAGAGCTGGTGGCACATAACTTCACAAGGGTCAAGAAATTTGCAACTCTGCTAATCAAAGACCAATCTCATTTCAAGGTCTATAAACATGCTGAAAATCATTACATCCCCTACGATTGTTGAGCAAATTCAGATGGTGGAAGGATCCTGCCGAAGTCTACAATCGTAGAGTCCTTTCACTCTACCAATGAAGATGATCAAACTAAGTTTGAAAAGCTCTATGCTGATCTAGCAGTGCTGACTGATAATCCTCCATCCTTCAACAATGATTGGTACTCAACGATCTATCAGATTCTCACTAGTTTTGAAAACTTGTCCAAGGGTGAAAATCGTGGAGTCCAATCTGGTTCTCCACATGAGATTGATCAACTAGTCGCTCAGTAGAAGGCTGACCAAATAGCTGCTCAGAAAGAGGATGAACAACGTGATGCCAAATCTTTTCAAAAGTATGAGTTGCTAAAGAACTCTGAAGAATTGATTAAGGAGATCTCATTTATAGCTGCAGAAGTCAAGGACATGTCAACAGGAGAAGACAATGAGCTGTCAAAAAGGCTTCAAGCCAGACTCTCAGACATATCCCTCAAGCTTTAACTAAGGGGTTAAGTTTTTCTGAAGGCTGTAAGTGATCAGAAGGAAGAAGCTCTACGAGCTCAGAAGGCTAATGAAGAGCAAATTCTATCTCTCTCTAACAAGATTGACAATCTGAATCAGTCTTTCTCCCTACAACTTGAGCTAACCCAACAAGAACTCAAGATTAAGTTTGGTAACTCATCTCACCTGATGGAGCAGCTTATGTCAAACGTGGAGCAGCTCTCACAAGTGATTAATGACAAAAAGGGGAGAAAAAGAGACATAGAAAGAGGCATTCAAGGAGGAGCAAGGAGAGAAGAATGAAGGAAGAAAAGAAGGCCAAGAGCAGAAAGGTAAAAGAGGAGAAGAAGAAGAAGACAGTAGCAGTAGAAGCAGAGTCATAATCTGAGGGGGAGCCAAAAGATGATGACCCTATGAACACAGAATCATAGGGGGAGCCAAACAAAGGAAAGCATGCAACTGAACCAGAACATGATCAGACAAAGAAGTGAAGCATGCATCTGAGGGGGAGCAGATGAAAGAAGAAAAAGAAGAAAAAAAGATGAGCAGCAGTAGAAGCTGATCAACAGACATTCTGAAAACATACATGGAGCAGAAAAGGTACATCTCTATCTAGTTAGGTATGTTCTGGATCCAGAATGTAGAGTGTTATAGTGTATATAATTTCATATTATTATAAATGACATTCATGATTACCTTCTTTAGAAATACAGCTGCTCACTTATATAAGATTTATTCATCTCATGCATATGCACTAATTATTTTTGTTATAATCAAATAGGGGAAGATTGTTAGGAATATTCATGAGAAGGGTATTCCTATTTATATAAGATTTGATTATGATATAAATGAATGAATATGCAAGTATGCTTGCATTGATAAAAGCTGTAAAGTCTTTTGATAGATAATAGGAATATATGTACAAGGACTTAGACTGAAATGATCAAATATGTAAGGTTGATCCTACATAAGCAAAATAGCTTTGTAAAGTCCTTCAAAAAATGATGTACAAGGACTATAAATATAGAAAGATCAAGCTTGTTAGGTTGATATTATAAAGTGTAATAGATAGGCTTGTCTGATCGTCGAGCATTGTACCAGCATCGTAGTCTTCTAGGAGAGACAAGGAAGACTCGAGAACTATCAAGGTGGAATTGTAGTATGCAAGATAGTAGATCTTGGAGTTCGTAGTCTGCTGTGGAAGTCATGTTCAGAATCGTAGAGATAGCCTGTCTATGAGCCGACCGAGCGTCTGCCAGAGCTAAGTCAAGAATCGTAGATCACACATGAAGTAGTGGAGTCTACTGATCAAAACAGAGGCAGAGATCGTAGTCGAGCCAGATCAGACAAGGACAGCAAGCATGAAGGCAGAAATCGTAGTTTATCAAGATCTGATCTTGGAGTTGTTGTGTCTGCAGAATCAAAGCTAAATCGTAGTCTGCATAACTAAGGCTTCAACAGAGGTGCTCACAACGCCAAGGCAGAATCGTAATGTCAACACGATTCTCAGCAGATGAGTACTCCCAAAATATCCAAAGTATAAAGCCTCAGGTCTGAGCTGCAAAGATACATTCCACCTAAAGGAAACAAGAGAGCACTCAACGAATGGCAGGCAGGCTAACAGAAGATCTAAGCACCAACTCAATCAACATCCAGATTGAGTTTTAAAGCCATTTAAGATGAAGTCTTCCACAAGCCGATCAGAAGAAGACTTCAGATAAAGTGACTGACTAGAGAAAGTCAGCAAGTACAATAGCTGTCAAGAGAACATAAAACAACGATCTTGAGAATTACTCAGGATCGTAGTGTTTGCCAAACGAGCAGGAACTGATGCAGTTTACACAGAGATACTGGCTAGCTTATGAAGAACAAGACATAAGTGATTAACCATGGGTCAGACCATTGTTGATAGGTGAACGGGAGATCACCAGGAGAAAGAGAGCTGGGTATGCCACAAATCTGATGTGTCTTACTATTCAGAAGGAGGCCAGAACGACAAGTCAAGTTATCAATTCTTGAGATCAGTCAAGGCAAGCAGAAGTGTTGAAGCACTGCACAAGAGAAGGAAGAGGTGTTCTACATTGCATATCTAAAGATCACTCTTCAGAATCATAGTGTTGTCTCAACCAGTCAAAGAGAAACATTTAACAAGACACACTACGATCTTGGTCCAAGAACATCTGCATCAGAATCGTAGAGTTCGGTCATCTGAAGATTGAAGCAGTAGCAACGGTTTAATCTGAAGACTGATATTCGAACATTGCTGATTGAGAGCATCGATGCAGAAGGATAATTTCTGATGTTCTGATCAAGAAGTCAGAAAAAAGAAATAAAGGTGACTACCAGCTTGACACAAAATAGTGACATCTCTTAGACGGTAGGTGAAGTAGCAGACTACTATGTCAGGAAAGTCAAAATAGAGCTGTCATGTCACATCATCAGTCTGCACCAAATAACTCGAGATCTGCGAAGTAATTCAAATAGCTTCCAACGGCTATTTTCCAACGGGAAGATCCTGGAAGGGTATTTAATAGCTGAAGCTTCAAAGATGAAAGAGTTGATGAGATAAAGAATTGTTGAGTTATTGGAATGCTACATTATTGACTCTACGAGTTCCACCAGAGCTGAACAAAACAAGTCTCAGTGGCAGTGAGACTACGAAGGTGGAAGTGAAGTAGATTTGAAGAAGGACTTAAACAGACTAAAGCTTCACTCAACAAGGATGAGAATGCCATTGAAGATGGCAGTTAAGCTGAGAGCCGAGAAGGCTGAGAAGATAGCATTCACGAAAGTGGCTGAGCATAAAGAAGATCAGAAGAGCCACTCTACGGATCACCATGAAGAATAAGAAGCTGAAAAGGAAAAGATGCAGAACCATATCTGCTTATCTATCAAGAAGGGTTCAAGGGCTGCTAAGGACCAGAAGAAGATGACTCACAATAAAAAGTCTTAGCAGTTCTATGTGGTGATGGTGCACAGCTGACATCAAAAGAAGATGAGCTAAACAGAATGAAGATCAGCTGCACCTGAGAAGAGGAGGTCCAGACTCGAAGCAGAATGTTGAGGACCAAGCCAAGCTGATAAGTACAAGAGATGATAAAGCTTCAAGTTATCTTAGCAGCAAAGCATAAACAACAACAACTACTACAGTAATGAGTAGTCAGGGCCTGAGGGGTCCTTGTCCGGAGGGACTAAATGAGTTCCATGACTGCTGGCCTTGAAGAGTTCTTAGTGAACTAGTGGAGTTCCAAGCCTGCTGGGCTTGAAGAGTTCTTAGTGAACTGAAGTGCCAAGGCTTCTGGCCTTGAAGGAATCTTAGTGATTTAGGGTGTTGCCCTTCCTTAGTGGATTTCCTGCGAGAGTGCAGAAGAGTGGATTAGGAGCTTGAGTCTCTGAACCACTTAAAATCCCTTGTGTCTTTTACATTCTGTCATTTACTTTCTGTCATTTACGTTATGCACTTAACTGCTATAACTATTATGTTTATATTAACTACTTACATTTAAACTGACTCCAAGAACAATGTATCAAAGTTTATCAATATATCAATGAAGGGGTCATTTAACTTATTCCGCTGTGCTTGAAATAATTCTTATGTTTGTCATGTGCTAACTTCTTAGCAATACAAAATAAAATGGAAAAGAGTTTAAAAATGCAAATGATCTATTCAACCACCCCTTCTAGATCTATTGTGTGCCTACTAGGAACTAACAATTGGTATCAGAGCAGGTTCTCATGCAATATTCAATAGCTAATCGCTTTGAGTCTAATCCTAGGCACAAACATTGTTCTAAACTTAGTTTAGTAGTAAGTCACTTATAAATGCAGATGAGCTCTCACGTTGAAAATAATGTGTATAGGTAAATGTGTATATACACGGGCTTTTGGCAATGTCATAACTTGACCACGTATAGAGCCTACGATTTGGCAAAAAGCCCGTGTAGCAGTCCGTTGTAAGTATTTTCACGATCAGAAAGTGAATATTACTTTGTCGTACTTTTATACACTTGCATGTTAAGTTTGGTTTTCAAAAATGCCCGGAACTTAGTTCTGTGGCCGTTTTCGTCAAAATTTGGTATATTTTTGTATATAAACTGATTTTCTGGCATTTCTACAACTCGGATTGACGATCCGTCAGCTCCAACAGCTTTAAAGCACTAAGCTCTTCGTTCTGGCAACTTCGCCAAACTAGGTTATCTTCCCAGTCTGGGTTTGGCCCTTTTTTGTATATATTTAACTGTATATATACTAACATTTCAATTATGTCAAGCTTAGATGTCAAATCTGAGGTAGTTTATCCCTTTTATATATATTTACACATATATAAGCGATTTTCACCATCATTGGGTTCTCTTCCAAGTCTTAGTTGACTACATTTCTGTCAATATATATTTCAATTCCAGTCCGGGTACCGGCGTGAAAACTCATCGCCCTTTATACTGTTTTTGCACTCTTTGTAATACCCGAGAATTTCTTAATATTATAAAATAAATATATTAATAGAAATGAGAATTTATTTGAATATAAATGATTTTGTGTTATGAGAAGGATTAATTCAATAATTATAATAATAATTGAGAAACTTATGGAGTAGCGATAAACTCGTTGGGAGCCTTGTGTGGCACAGTGATGAGGATTATTAATGATTATATTAATTAATAAATGAATTATTAAGTAAACAATTAATCTATATTAATTATTAATTGCTATTGTAGAATATTAATTAATTGTTATAGAATATTAATGACAATTAATTGATGATGTGTAGATTATTATTATCACAAATATAATAATAATAATAATGAGTAACATGTCTATAATATAATAAGATTTATATTTATATACTGTGCGTGATAAATGAGCAATGGTTGTGGAAATTAATAATTTCATTAATTAACGAAGAATGGATTAATTAATATTATTGGTAATTAATCGATTAGATGAATAATTTATTTATTTGACATTATGAATAATAAAGTAAATAAGTAAGTTATTAATATGATTATATTGATTGTTAGGTGCAAATGTGCAAGAATTAAATATAAAGTATATGGAATACGACTATATTATATAGTGTAGAGAAACACTTAGGTGTGACCATGCAAGTATACATAAACTATGTTATATAGTGCAATGTGAATATATTACATAGAGACAATGTATTAAGATTTGATTGAAAAATATAAGCTACATGTTTATGCTTGTGTGACAATAAATATGTGGGTATACATTATATAATATATCATGAACATATTGTAAACTATTAATTTTAATAAAGGAGACAATGTAATGTGATAACATCCGATTAGACTATACCAGTATGAAAGAATGTACATGGATTATATGTGTTCAAATTACATTTACTATATTATGTGAATTACATTGTGACACTAACTTATAACCTAAACATATATTGTATACATATAGAATATATAACCTATGTATATAGTATGTGTATTGTAATACAAGTGTAGCATGTGGTCCATTTGCAATATCAGAGTTTCATTCCTTGTCCCATAATAAGAGACTCAGTTCATTCTCACGTGAAACACTCATGAAGCTAGCCTACTCCTACCTTCTCAAACTCAGCAATATAGATGGGATCATTGCTAGGGGAGTGGCCTTAATAGTATAAGCCAACCACTAATTACCAACTACCTTATAACTACCATGCAATCCAATCTCCTGATGGTTCAATTTATTAGATTATTGCATTATCCGTGTAATGTTATCTCTATATATATAGCTCATCCTCTTCACAAAATCAAATGTTGAGATTTTGCTTGAGTATTCAGTGGAGAGTAATACATATGTTAGTATAGTAGCATTGTGAGTGGAAAGTAGCAGCAAGTTCAGATTGCATTACAGAGGTATAATTCCATGATTCTTGTTCTTCATTTTGTCTGTCAAAATTTCCATTCTTAAAATTCTTAATTCTTGATCATGTTGAATTGGGTTGTAATTGGGGTATAGAACACTTTTTTAGTGGTTATATGAACTTATATACATGTTTAGTATGCAATGCAGCTTGTCTGGAATTGATTTGGTTATGAAATTTGGGAATTGGCCTAGCTTTTTGCCGTTGCTGGCTACTGTCTGGCACGAACCAGTAGTAGCGCAGCTACGCCGGTTTATAACCAAGGCGCAGCACAGCTGCGCCGGACACTGTGTTCAGTTTCTGATTTCTGCTTAAATTCTGCTATGTGATAAATTGTTTGCATAACTTTGATAAGCATGCTAGCTTTAGTAGGACATATGTATGAGTACATAGGCCTAACGTAAGCATGTTTAAACCAAGATGGTATACCTTTTTAACGAAACGATGTATGTGTTCAAAAGGAACTTAAAGTTATAAAGAGAGACTTGGATATGTTATATTTATATTCTGACTTTCGATGTATGTTATTATGGTTTAGAAATGCATGAAGGATGTGATGACTTGTGTATATATGTATCTTAAGGTAGCATGAACATGTTAGACTTTATTAATAGAACTTACTAACAAAACATGGACTTTGAACATGGACTTGACATGTTGTATTAAGATTCATATTCTGATATTTTTAACATGTTTAATAATGAATATAACATCACTAGTATACCATACATGTGTACTCACTTGTCAAATTCAATGAAAGGTTAACCAAGCACGAGTTTAAGCATATTTTTAAAGTGATAAACGACACTAGTGATGAACGAAAGATGTGGACACTTATAAACATGTATAGTACAAAGGATGTGATCTCTTGATATGAACATATGATCTAATTGTATGGGTGGTGATTACATGACCTTATCCGACCTTAATTTTGTGTAAATCCTAGACTACAACCATAACATATAAAAATGAACTTGAGATGGTCATATGCTTATAAACATCCTCTGACATGATTGTATGTTAAGTGTAAATTGGTTAAGTATGCTAAAGTATGGACAGAATCAAAAAATGTAAGGCTTAACCCTAATCTGGCCAGGGGACTATGCAGCTGCGCCGTCCTTAGGCCTAACCAGGGAGCAGCTGCGCCGGTCTAGAATCTGAATTGTTGAAATCTGCTTGTTCTGGTCATGTCAGTTAGTGTAAATTATTGTTCAAAACTGCTAGAAATAATCTGTACCCTACTGATATGTGTATATATGTGATGAATAAGTAAGAAGATAATGTTTAACTTATATAATGGGTCAAAGGATCATAACTACTTGAACATGATAAGTTGCTATAGTATCATTTACATTATAACTATGTACTTAATTCGTGATAACATATAATCTGATTTCATACCATATGAGTATAAGTATGACATGTGACTAAGATAGTAACATATATGTATATTGAGTAATAAGTTTGTGTAACGGATGTGTTAACTAATGAACATCCAATACTTATAATACACTATAAATAGGATTCGAAAGTGTTGGCTAGCTTTACGTGAGTAAACTACGCATAAGGCAAGTATCTAAACCTTTTCTCTTTGGATGCAAGTTTCCTAACTTACACTCTTTTACGGTGCAAGTATTCTATCCTTGTATATTGCGAACTAGTTTCTTTACTTAATCGTTTGAATTGAATTAGCTTACTTGAACTCTTATTTCATTAAAGCTATTATGCATGTTGAACTTGGTATTGTTCTTGAATATTGTTAAAGTGTTTATGCCATTTGATTCAGCTAGACTTATATTATTGAAAAGCGACCCAAACTAATTGATTGGTGTGGGATCTTATATTTGACTAAAAAGAACAAAATATAACTGTCGGAGAACCGACGCGCGCACATTAGTATGATTGAGTGTTATGCATAACATAGGATACTTTAGGTTGATCACCTGTTGTACTTGTTTTTGTTGGATTTTCAGTTTATTACTGTCGATTCCTGTGGAAGTTCATAGTCCTTAGTGACTGCTCAGTATTAAGTTATCTTGAAATCTTGAATTGATTTATTATTGAATCACATTGATATTATTCTTTCCTTAGCGACTGTTATTGAGAACTGTTGATATTCTTGTTATCCTTGAACTATCAAACCTTGCTATACCCTTTCGAGAATTGAGAATTATATTACTCACCCTTATTGTATATTACTTGCTGGGCAATTTGATCTCATTCTTGCTTTCCCTAAAAACATTTCAGTTAAGGCCGAGCAGTGCGGACCCTCGAGTACCGACAAGGGCAAGGGAAAGGCTACTGAGTAGCTTTGTTTATGTAGGACTTTATGATTATAATAAAGAACTTATGATATTATGTACTAGTTAAGGTTATTATTGCTTAAGATATGTTTAAGCTATGTAATCACTATTTAAGTTACGAGACCTTGGGACGTGAATAATTATATTATTTAAATGTAATTTATTCAGTATTAGTTGTGTATTATTCCGCTGTGCGATGCGACATTTAGTCGTATTATTATTGTGATGTATTACCATGACGGTCCTGAAATTTGGGGGCGTCACACTCTTCGCTATACTGAGTGATCTCCCCAGTAACTGGTTGACTACTTTTCTGCAATTTACATTCCAGTCTGGCCTGGATTATTTCGTGGTCTTTATACTATTTTTACACACTTCACCATTACTGGGTTATCTTCCCAGTCCCTAGTTGACAACTTTTATGTACATTTATATTTCAGTTCGGCCTGGATCATTCTGTGGCCTTTTTACTGCTTTTATATATGTTTATGCATATATAAGCATCCTTCACCACCACTGGGTTCTCTTCCCAGTCTTGGTTGACTACGTTTCTGTCAATATATATATATATATATATATATATATATATATATATATATATATATATATCAATTCTAGTTCGGGCACCGGTGTGAAAACTCATCGCCCTTTACAGCTTTTATATATAACTATATATATATATATATATATATATATATTGCTTTACTCGCTTTCTATTCAACTGCTACTTTAAATATTTATTTTATATGAATTGGCACTGACATATCTGTAGGCGGACTAGATTTATTTAAATCTCGCTAATTCTAGTTATCAAACGGTTCAGAACCTCAAGACTGAACCGGGAAGCTAGAATGGCTGAGATTTCCTTAAATCTAGCTTTCTTTCTAGTTTCAGTTTTAAAAGCAATCTCGCGTCACTTAGATCTCTATCTAGTGGGAACGAGACGATTCGGCCATGCGAACCAGAATTTACTGAATGAATCCTTGGTTCTGGCAATTTTGGGATATATATCTGTTTCTATACGAATTTGAACTGTGCAGGTTTTGGCTACTCATATGTGAGCCTAGGAATCGTGGGATTCATGATCAAGCTGATCAGAATCTAATTCCCACGATGGATAAACTCTGATTTACAAATGTACCCTGCCAGTTATTCTGTAAAAAATGTACATGTAAACAAACCTTAAAACGGTTATTCGGATTTGAGGTCTCAACATAGTGAAAATATGGTTTGTCGTCTCAGAGTCCCTGCGATGGTTTTCATGTCCATGAGGAGACCGACACTTGTTTATTTTTGTGGTCGAGGATGCTTCGCAACCCGACAAATCACCATTCACAAGAATCCTTAAGGCTATAAAGATAAAATTGGAAGTATCAACATACTTCAATTCCTATGTTAACATAAGGGTTTGATAAACCAGCTTTCAAAATATCAATTCAATCAAAAGAAAAGCTTTTGTAAATCAAATTAAATGCTTTTGCAAATCAAATCAAAGACTGATTTTCAAATCAAATCAAACCCTTCGTATATAGGTTCAACGAAGCAAAGCACTACTTTCAATCAATCTAATCAATAGGCCCAATTTTCAAACAGCATTCACTCATGCATTCCAGTTTTAAAGGGAAATATTGAAAAGATGCGGTACCGTGTTTACACGGGAGTTGTGGGGTGCCTAACACGTTCCCCACACTTAACCAAGCCCCCGAGCTCAAACTTTGTTTTCAAAGATCAAGTTTCGACAGTGTCTAGGAATTGGGCCTCTTTCAAACAAAACTCGATTGAGTTGGTACAATCATTTTCAAATCTACCACTTGGCGACTCTGTAAAAATGTTCAAATCCTCGATATGATACATGTTGGCCTTTTTACTAAAAATCCTTCAAAACCTTTTTCCTAAATAAAAAAGTGAGGGTAGAGAGAACTTAGGAAAAGAGATTAAAAGATCCGGGTTGTGACCCGACCAACGGATTTTTTAAACCAACGTCGACAGGTGGCGACTCTACTGGGGATAGTAGAGGGCTTAGGCCGCTTTCAAATCTTTTCAAACATTTCCCTTTCAAAACTATTGAATGCGTGAAATTCTGCGTCTCTACAGTCAATGAATGAGTGAATGCTGCGTCTTTATTAAATATATGATTGCTGCGTCTTTACATTGAATGAATGTGAATGAATGACTTCCTACTTTTTAGTGCTTCGCACCCATGTCATCATATGCACAACGGTGAGGCATGATGTATGTGAATGTATGTTGTGTGTCCTTCTCATAAGGAGGAAAACCCGGTCGGTGATAAGAAATGTCTCTGGGGATGACTAAGTCTCTGGGGCTCATGAAAATGCACCACCCAGATTCGCTCCAGTTGAACGATCGGATTAATTTCCCCTCTAGTAGATTGCGATGATTTGGGAACCTTCATGCCGAAAACAAAGCCGCGAGAGTAACCTAGGATAGGTCAGCCTCTTATTAACCAAATTCGAAGGGAAGCTTCTTCATGCCTTCCTCTTTCAATTCCATGTTAAGTCTCCAATTACCAAGGAGCACAATTTAAATATCATAATGAAAGATTTACTTTCCCTGTCAAAATAACATGTCATCCTTTCATCAAAACAACTAACCTCTGTTTTGCAGGATAAAATCTAAAAAACACATCATGCATTATGTCCTTACCTACATCAGGAAATTGACACACCTACATTTTGTTGTAGGTAAAAATTGGTCCAATTACTAGGTCTAAATCTAAAGCACCCAGTCCATCCACGGACATGGCTTCTAGTGCTCAACCAGAATCCACCCCGGTATCTAGGGAAGAGTTTAAAGGTCTGAAAAATCAGATAGCCGAGTTTGCCGGTTTCCTAAGAGAATAAAGCAAGGCCCTTAAAGGGAAACAATCTCAAGCTCACACAGAACCAGGAGCATCTGGTGGTAGTGCTGGTGGTCAAGAGACTGAAAAGGCTGAAACTCAGATTCCTGGACCACAAAACCAGGATATGACCAAAAAAACCACTAAAATCACCACCTCATCAAAGAGAAGGAAGCTGGTGACAATATGAAAAAAGTACAACAGATGGAAGAAACCCTCCGATCTATCAAAGGGACTGGGGCATTTTGCAGTGTGAATTACTCCTACCTCTGTATATTCCTCGGGGCTCGTTGTCCTGAGAAATTCAGAACCCCCGAGTTTGAGAAATATGATGGATTGGGAGATCCTTACACACACCTAAAAGTATTCATTAGAGAGCTTGGATCCTATGCAGAGGACGAGAAGCTTAGAATGCAGCTATTTCAAAAGAGTCTAACTGGAGAGGCGAGAGCCTGGTATGCCCGTCTGGATAACTCCAAAATCCACAGCTGGGAAGAACTGGCCCATGCTTTCCATAGACAGTACAGTTTACAGTCTCAGCTGGCTCCAGACAGATATCAAATTACCAAAATCAAGAAAAAGAGATTATTCCCAGTGATGGAGACGGGTCGCAGCACAAGTCACCCCAGCCATGACTAAATCTGAAATAGTCATGACCTTCATCGACATCCAAGAAGCTCCATATTATGAGAGGGTCCTAGCAGGCATAGGGAAACCATTCTCTGAAATGATCAAACATGGCAAAACGGCAGAGATGGGGCTCAAATCCGGGAAGATAAAAGATCTAACCGCCCTCGAGGCTGTCGCTGAGCCTATCCAGTCTGGAAATTATGGTAGTAATCCCCGTAGGGTACATAAGAAGAAAGACAAAGAAGTCTCCTTAGTATTACAATGACAAAATCAAAGAGGCGAGTTAAACAGTATGCCTATTCAAAGGAGAAATTATACCCCTTTCCAAGCTACGGCACAGCCTTCAAATCCTCCATTTTAGAAAAATATGGAGGTCAAGCGTCGAAGAACTTTCACCCCTCTTGGGGATTCACTCGAGAACATATTCAAACTTTTGACAGCCCAAAAGAAGATTTTTCAACTCCTTCCACTAACTAACACTAATGGTCAGAATTTTGACCCAAATAAGAAGTGTGTTTATCACTCTGGATTTGCAAGCCATGACACCCAAGGCTGTTGGTCTCTCAAGCACAAAATACAAGACTTGATTGACAGCGGAGAGATTGTGGTCACAAAGGTTGAGCAACCCCATGTGCAGGACAATCCTCTGCCATAACATAAAGAGGAGAATGTCAACATGATCAACACCACAATTGGAGAAGGATACAAATACCTCCGTTATGTCAGAGAATCAACTCCATCCAACCATAGCACCCCAGACAGTTGGGAAATATCAAAAAGGCAGCTCCTGATAGAGCAAGAGATCAAGTCTATCAAAGAGTAGATCGAACAATTGGCAGAACTGGTCGTCTATCAGCATCAGATCACCAGAAAAATGATAAAAAGGGCCAACCAGTCTAATATCGAGTGTCCTCCCACACTGGAGATCAATCCCATGCAAGATCATAGCCGGTCTCACGAGCATGGACCTTGGACTGACAAGGAGGTCAAAGAAGCAAGCGTCCAAACTGATAGGAAATTCCTATTTCAAAGGAACTTCACCAACCTAAACCAATCAATGGAAGAAATCCTTCAAATGCTGATCAACGAGGGAATGGTTGCAGACTTGTTACCTCCATTGAACCCTCGAGCCGGGAAATTCAAACCTAACCAAACATGTTAGTACCACTCCAACTCACCCGGCCATGATACCAAAGATTGCTGGGCACTTCGTAACCAATTTAAGATATAATTGAAAATGGTGACCTGATAAGGGGAAATCAAATTCTCGATCTTCCAGATAACGAAACTTTATGGATCCCCACTGTATGGAACTAGAACACAGTGGTTGTCACATCCTACGATGGGGAGTCGACTCTTAAACCCCTAGTACTTCCAGGAAAGCGGTCCAAGAAATGCACCACCCTGTAAACGTGTTCGCACATGAGCCTTTGATTTTGCCCTACAGACCTCAATATTCAATTATCAGTCTAAAGAGTGTCCCATGGAACTACGAGAGCAATGAAGGCTCCACTTCAAATAACATTACCGTAGTGCCGAAGGACAATCCATTATACCTGCCATAGCGGGTGATCAAACCCACCATTCAAATCAAAGAAAAGGTAGCTGAAGAGAAATTCAAAGAGTTCCTCAACAAAATGGGACACAATGAAATCAAAGTAGTGCAAAGATTGAAAGATGCACCTAAACAAGTGTCCATCCTCGACTTGGTCCTATCCTCAGGTGATCATCGTAACATTCTAGTGAAGGTACTGGAAGAAGCCCATTTGCCACACACGGTGGATGCTGAGAAATTCTGACACGTGATAGAGCACATCTTCAATAGCAATGTGATATCTTTCACGGACGATGATATCCCTGCAGAGGGAACGGGCCACCACAAGTCCCTGCATATAGCTGTAATGTCCTCCAAATATGTGATCAGATGTGTGCTCATCAATGGAGGATCATCCCTCAATATTTGTCGACACTTTAGAAAGAATGAAGATAAATCTGAATTGGATCAAAACCAGTCATGTGGTCATCCGGGATTTTGACGGATCGCGGCACCAAGCTATGGGAGAAATAGAGCTACCTTTAGAGATTGGCCCACACACTTTTTATGTATCTTTCTAGGTGCTCAACATCGCCACCAGATACAACTTATTGTTGGGCAAACATTGGATCCACATGGCAGGGGCAGTGTCATCCACCCTCCATCAACAACTCAAGTACATTATCAACGGCAGCTTCATCACAGTGAATGTCGAACCAGAATACCCTGCTTATGTACATGGGGACATGCCAGTAATTAATTTGGATGCGGGGATTGAACCTGCAAGTTCTTAAGCTCTGGAGGTGAGCGATATCCAGTATCTATCTATTGAGGCACCAGCTCTGAAGCCTAAGGTCTCCACTGAAGTAATGACAGTCGGCCAGGAAATGGTCTCTTCGGGTTTCCAACCTGGAGAAAGGTTAGGAAAGAATCAACAAGGTATCCAGAGCCCGATACAAATCCCGAGTCAAACTGGGAGAGCAAGATTGGGATATTCATCTAGGGAAAATTACCGGAACCCACATAAATATCCCAAGGCTCATGCCTCCACAATTCTGCTGCCAAACCTCACAAATGCTGGATGGATGAAACCTACATGGAAAATCTCGACTGCGGTATCAGCCATGCTATTTCCTCTAATCCTACCTGTCCATGAAAGAAAAGCCCTCAAGCCTGAGGCAGACAGCGAAAAGGGAAAAGAAAAGATCATGTACAAAGGACGAGACCCATTCGCTAATATGAGGGCCATTATAAACTACGAGGGTATGAATGATAAGATCCCAGAAAGCGACGACGAGGATCAAGTTCAAATTCCTCGTATCAAGAAGGGAAAATGGAGCAGTTCAAAGAAGAGCCCTGGCCCTATTATAAAGGATGTCTCAGTCATCATCCAAGACGAGACAGATAATCAAATCCCTGATCCTCCCAGTTCATAAGGATCTAACCTTGGATAATTGGAGCAGTGTCCCTTGCCTAGGTCGAAAAGGGTAAAGGGGCAACGAGAGTCAATCTGCCCTTTAATCATGCTTTCATTTACTGCTTACTTCTGATTGCATAGCCATAATAGCAACTTTATCATGCTTTGCAGAATGCTCTATATAGTTAAGTAGTTGTAAATATCTAAGATGAGAGTTTTTTTTTGTTTTCAAGACCCAAGCATTGGATGTGTGTGTCTCTGCTGATGAGATGTCAACCTGTCAAAATGACTACGACTTTGACATTGTATGTCGTGTAGGATATTGAATGCAGGTATAAGGTTAAGGTTATAGACCTTGGAAATTATGTTGTAAAAGTTATTGTATAAACAATTTATGTTTATATCTTCCGCAATAGTTATAGAATGATGTATCGTAACATACCAGGTTCGAGGTTCTGGGGACCCGAATTTGGGGGCGTCACAGTTGGTATCTGATGAGTTGGTTTTATACCAATGATTTGATATCCGTTATAGCTTGTTTCTTGCTTACTTCAAGTTATTTTAGTATTATTTTACCTGGTTTCATGTTATGTTGTACAGGAGTTGATTTGATAAGCAACTGGGAAGAAAAAGGACAAAAAGTTAAATTTTTACTAGAAATGACCCCCCTCCCCCCCCCCCCCCCCCCGCTGGGGCGGGTGTATCTAAGATAAAACCCCCGCTGGGTTGGGGGTGTGGATTTCACACGCTCAGAAGAAGACCCCCCGCGGGGGCGGGCATGGCAAAGGCTAAAATGGCGCCGAGGCGGGCCTACGCCAGGGAAAAATAACCAGTTTCCTGTTTGCGATAGGATTGTGGAGAAATAAGGGGCTAATTAGTGTTGCGACTGGGAGCATATAAAAGAGATAATATATGGCTGTTTAAGGGAGATTTTTTTGACAGATCAAGAAGACTTAATTAAAGGATTGAACGTGCTTGGAGGATTGAAGCATCAAATCGACACGACGGATTCAAGATTGAAGTGGAGATCGGTGATATTGTTCTAGTGTCTACCTTTACTCTATCTTTTTATCTTATATTCAGGATGTTTAATTTAATGTTGATCATCGGATTTTGTTTATTTATGATGAACTAATTCTATTTTAAGCCTACAACAGATCTTTGATTGTAATGGATGATTAATTATTCTCAAAATGCAGTTTATGGATGTTATTCCCAGGTTATTCACTATGTGTGTGATTAAGTTATGTAATTGCCTGATCAACAATTATTATGTTATTTCCTATGAACTTGTGAAGGAACATAGGAGATTAGAACTGGCCATAGGGACATATGTTCGTGAATTCTGCATAGATGGAATTCGTGATTCGTGTTTAGGATAGATGTATTCCTTTACGCCATATGTAATCTGAAAGAGAACTTGGTAATGAATTCTTATTAATTGTAATTCACATAGAAATATAGTAAATTAGTTAATTAGGATGTCTTGCATGAAACTATCATATGTGGATATAAGTGAGTATGGATATTATGCATTATGAGGTGGTTTTATCTACATTATTATTTTCGATTAATAATCTGGGGGTAACTGAAATAAACTGGGGAAAAAGATAACTATCAGAAGTGCAATTAAAAGTGAAGTTGTGGGCTTAATTCTCTCAAATATGTTAAATTCTCGATTTAGTGTGCAATTATTTTTAATTTATAATTTAGTTATAAAAATATCATTTGACCGTTAGTTTGATAAAGTTGAAATACTATAAAATTGATAATTGTTTGATTAAGCAGTAATTATTGTCTCTGTGGGTACGATCTTTGATTTATCACTATATTACTTGTTGACCACGTACACTTGGGTGTTGCGTGTAGAAAATACACAACAATATCATAGTTGTAGGTTATAAACCTTAGGTAGGGGTACCTTAGGCTATAACCGCAGGGATGAGGATAAGGAATAAACTCAAATAGAGTTTGAAATTTAAGCGATGAATTTGGGCAAGGTATTAATAAGTCAATAAGATTCAAAGAAGAATCCTGAAAAGTTATAAAGATCTAGAGTTACCTAACTCTGATGATAAAGATGAACAGTAGTAATGAATAGATAGAGTCTAAAAGACTAAAAGTATAAAGGGAAAGAAGATCGTAAAACAAAACGATCATAACATAGGAAATAATCGTAATATAATACGATTTTAATATCCGATTACAACGTGATCTGATGAGGGCATAGGAGGATGGATGATCAATCGTTTGATTGAATACTTTATAGCAGTATTGCTGTATGATAGTGGTACTATGAAATAGTACAATTTAAACTCAGGAAAGAGTTGTGAATTGTAGATACGGATTAAATAAAATTCGTATCGAGTATTGAGGGAACTAGGAACATGTGGGATTTTAATTGAGGACTCATGTGATAGCTGAGTTGTACAAACCATTGTATGGGCAGGGGTTTTGTGCTTGGTCTAACGACTACTTAGTTTATCACATTGATAATCATTGAAATATCAGTGTCGCGCTATTCGCTATATGTATGATGAGAAGGTGATTCTTTTCTCATGTGTATGACGGATAGGTAAAGAATATAAAATTAAGTACGAGATCTTAAAACTCACACTTATGGTAAGTTTGTGACTCATAATCGTATGGTGGAACCCCTCAGCGAATGGACGACTTTGGTCTGACTAGAATAAGTTCCTAAACCTATATGATTGTGGCAAGTTCCTAAACTCATAACGTGTGGCATGTTTGATGAACTATACGGGGGTATGGGAAAATTATGAATGAAGGATTGAGGATAATAGAAATAGATAGAATTATTAATCAATTGATCATTAGAATAATTGAGGTTGATGGTGGAAGCATAGGTATTTTAAATCTTCTAGCTGTTCTAGACTTCGAAATTTTTGACATCAAGCTAAATTCGCACTGATGTGCCTTTTCAAAATAAAATAAATTTTTGTTATCCTCAAAACATGGTGACAAGTGTGTATGTGTGGATTTTGGGACCCTGACACACCGTTACCTGTTGAGGTATGATAACACTAAAACTAATTTTCAAAGTTTTTTGAACCATTTAAAAGAAAAGTCTATGCTAATTGTTTCGGCTGGACGAAAGGATTTAAAATTTATCAAAATGTATTTTATATATCATTAATGCATCATTAAACCTGGTGTAGAAATGATAAAAATTATGGAGTCATCAATACATTCTTACCTAGTGTTGGATGTGATCTAAAGATCGTCAGCCCACTATGGTATATTATTTTATGACAAAGTCGCAAAAATAAAGGAATCTTCAACGGACTGTAAATATAGTGCGGTATAATGACGTCATAAAATGATTTTTAGAATTTTTAAGAATATTCAAGTGCCAATTAAATTTGGCCAGATACATGTTTTGATTGATGTTCGAATTATTGGTATATGTCTAAAGCTATTTGATTCAGCTAGACTAATGTTTATGAAAATTCAAGTATCTCTTTGAGAATTTATCCCAAACCATATTGTTTTGGTTCGGACTCCAGGCTGAGTATGAACATCCCTAAATTAGGAAATATTTATGCGCCAAAGGCGATGATGATGAACGCGAATGTCATTCTAGCATGTAGCATCTGATCAATACAGGGCATACGGGCTGATCACCCAATGTGTCCATCAGTCCAGATCAGTTTGCAGATGAATTTTGTTTAAACCTTTTTGAAATTGAAAAATGAAAGTTCATGGCCACTCAGCATTATTTGAAAAGTTTTTAACTCCTTGAGGAGAAGTCTGGGTAGAATGTGATGATAGAATAGTTCCTCATAGAAGGAAGCCGTGTGTTCTCATTAAACTAAGAATGAAATCAGATAAAGGTTAAGTTGAACACCTAGTTTTGGTGAATAGAAGGAGTAGGCATTAGTAGGCTGTAATTTCGATGACGAAATTCTTAAAAGAAGGGTGAATGTGACAACCCTAAAATTTAGAAAATCTTAAATGATTAAATTAAATGTTAAACTTTAAAACCTAGAGTGGAAATAGATGATTTATTTAAAAATTTTAAAGAAGAACCTATATGATTTACTGTTCGAATGAGAATAGAGAATATATGGGTCCCCAAAGATGAATCTATATGTTTTTAATGGAATTATTATACGGTTAAAATGGTAATAGTATTGGATACAAATGACATTGTATGTCGTGTAGGATATTGAATGCTGGTAATAAGTTAAGGTTACAGACCTTGGGAATTATGTTGTAAAAGTTATTATATAAATAATTTATGTTTATATCTTCCGCAATAGTTATAGAATGATGTATCGTAACGTACCAGGTCCGAGGTTCTGGGGACCCGGATTTGGGGGCGTCACACCACCAATCTATGAGGCGTCCGAGCTGGACGAGGATGAGAAACATCAGAAGCCCTCCTCCGTCTTATACCTGAGGATACCCTGCTGAAACTATCGGGTCTATTGTGATCCATCGCATACACCAATACTCCAAATCACCTCAGAAAGGGTGTGGTAAGCCTAAAACCTATAGCTTATCATTTTCAATGCATATATCTCTAGGTCCTAAGACATGCATGGGTCAGTCAAAAATACCCAATAAAGTAAAAACTGCATGTTTTCAAATCCTAGAAGCTAAAAACCTGCATAGGGTCAGTAAAGAAAATCCCCAGTAGAGTCAAAAATGCATGTTTTTCAATGTCTAAGATTTTGGAAAATAATTTTCAGAGTCTCCTCTGTAAAATGGACTGTCCACATACACATAGGCATGTCTAGGTTGCCATTCAGTAGCACACCTACCCAAAAATAGAAACGGTTCATATTTATGAAAAAAAATCAAAAGTCAACCTCACATGGTAGCCAAATTACCATGGACATTTTTAGTTAAAAATCTAGGCTCACTAGGCCTCAAAAAGAATGACTAAACTGACCAAAAAGTGCAAAATAACACTGTCTCAGAACCTGAATTTTCTTACATCCAAACGTGCATTATAGTAAGATATGCATACGTATGAAGTCAAAAATTCTTTAGCAGGTCATATAGGCATACATTTTTCATACATTGCATCTAAAAGCACCCTAAGTGGTTCGGATGCTTTTAACGGTCAAAATCTGTAAAAAAAAAATCATGTAAAACGTTACCTGCGCTGTGCTGAACGCGTAGGAACTGACGAAATCAGAAAACAGTTGCCCAAACACCGTAAATCTGAAAAAGAAGATCGAAAATCTGTTTGGAACTAAATTTGGAAACTTGGAAAATGAAAATTTTGCAGCCCAATTTAAAGCACAGGTAGCCACACCTCCACCTGCGGTTTCCACACCTCCACCTGCGGCATCCTAAGGTGGGTCCCACTTCCCCAGGCCTAGTTTGATTCGAGTCAAAACGGAGTTTAACTAAGCTGCCGAGTCAAATCTAAAGAAAAATCTCTACGCAATTTAGCGGTTTGTCCTGAAAATTTGCGTTTAAGCAGCAGGAATCTGATAGAAAGGGAAACCCTATGGAAACCCTTGGTATTCATCCCGGAGCCATTTTCGAGGATCAACAAAGCAAACTACAAAAAAAACTGCGCAAGAACTGCGCAAAACTGTCAAAAATTGCCATTTCACAAAGTTCGGGTACAGACCAAAGCCAAGTTCAACCCTTAGTTCCAGTGCAGCGAAGTTCGAGTACAAACCAAAGCCAAAATCAACCGTTGGTTCCATTCCAGCGAAGTTTGGGTACAGACCGAAGCCAAATTTAACAGGTGGTTCCAGTCCAGCGAAGTTCGGGTACAGACCAAAGCCAAGTTCAACCGTTAGTTCCGTTTCAGCGAAGTTCAGGAAAAGACCGAAGTCTAGTTCAACCGTTGGTTCCATTCCATCAAAGTTCGGGTACAGACCGAATTCCAATTCAACTGTTGGTTCCATTCCAGCGAAGTTCAGGTACAGACCTAAGCCAAGATCAACCGTTGGTTCCATTCAAGCGAACTTCGGATATAGACCGAAGCCAAGTTCAACCGTGGGTTCCATTCCAGAGAAGTTCAGGAATAGACCGAAGCTAAGATCAACCATTGGTTCCATTCCAGCGAAGTTCGGGTACAGACCAAAGCCAAGTTCAACCGTTGGTTCCATTCTAGCAAAGTTCGAGTATAGACCGAAGTCCAGTTCAACCATTGGTTTATCTCTAGCGAAGTTCGGGTACAGAATAAAATCCAGTCCAGCCGTTAGCTCAACTCCAATGATGCTTCAATCGTCGGATTAGCCCCATGAGACATCGGGAGATGATCTAGGAGCGAAAACCATATATTACTTTATCCCCATAGAGGACAGATGATGGAATCTATTATACACATCCTCAAAGGGATTATTAGCCAGGATCGATGATGCATTCTTCTGTGGAAAACTACCAGTGCAAACTATCGTCCAGGTAGGCGTCATAAGCTTCCGTTGAGGTAACTCAATAATCGGAAGCTATCCCTATGGACGAACTTTCAAAATGTGCAACAGCACCTATGCAGAATATCGATTGATAGGGAAACCATTGGTCTCAAACCAAGGAAGCATCCATGATATTTTCCCCCATCGGAGTTAAGAAGGCTATCATGAATATCGTCATACCCAACAGAAAGTGACGAAAGCCAACTTTTATAGCCTAACTCGGATAACCCATTAGGGAGGTCAGTCAACGACAATCTTATTAATCTCGAGGGTCGTCATGGATAACTTTATCCCCAACAGTCATTGACATGAAATAATCAATGCTGACCCTACCTCCTCAAAGGTATCTATCAACCATAACATCCCATATCATGCATTATCGTGTGTCTGCGTTGTGCTGACCCTACCTCCTCAAAGGTATCTATCAACCATAACATGTTGTATCATGCATTGCCTTGTGTCTACGTTGGCATTTCCAGTGTCAATAAATCTTTATCCTGTCCATTTCATTACATTGCATAAATATGATAAAGAGGGGCATCTGTAGACACTCAAAATTTTCTTTGCCCCAAAACTAACATTGTAGGAGGGCAAAGCTATCAATCAAATCAACCCTGGTACCGATACCAGGCTTTCAATCCAAACCCGGCCCCCAATGTCGGCCATCTAGTTCAAATGCGATCCCCAATATCAATAAACCTAAATCTGATCCCCAAGAACGGTCAATCAATCTAAATCTGATCCCCAATATCAGTAAACCTCAATTCGATCTCCAATATCGGTAAACCTAAATCTGATCCTCAATATCGGTCAAATAACTCAAACCCCGATCTCAATCTTGGGCCATTAATCCAGCTCCGATCGCCAATCGGACCATCAATCCATCTTCGATCGCCAATCGGACCGTCAATCCAACTTCGATCGCTAATCAACCCGTCAATCTAGCTCCGATCGCCAATCGGACCGTCAATCCAGCTTCGATCACCAATCAAACTGTCAATCCAGCTCTGGTCGTCAATCAGACTGTCGATCCAGCTCTGATCATTAATTGGACCATGTATCCAGCTCCAATCTCTAATTGGATCGTCCATCCAGCTTTGATATTCAATCGGAGCGTCAATCCAGCTCCGACCGCCAATCGGACCATCAAATCACTCCCGATCTCCAATCGGGCCGTCAGTATAAAACCCCGATCTCAATATCGGGCCTTCAAATCAGCTCTGACATCAACCCGGGAGGTACAGGTCAACCTCAACATCAACCCAGGATATGTCAAGTCATCTTCGGTCTCAGCCCGGGAAATACAAATCAGCCCCAGCATCAATTTGGGAAGTGCAGTTCAGCCCCAAAGATAATCCTGGGAAGCCAAACTCACTAAGGACCACTTCAGGAGGGGAAAAATGGTCATTTTATCAACTCTCAGCCAATTCGGTCAAACTCAAGCCAAATTGATGCTAACAAAGTCAGAACGAACCATAACGACGATCCCGAGTGCAAACAGCGCAAGACAGCTCAACGGACAAACTACGAGGAATTGAAGGCCTAGTTATAAACCTGTCTTCCTAGACCTAGAAAATGTTTTATCCCATGCCATTGCGACACTCTCAACGAGGGCTTTCCGAAAAGGTATCGCACACCTCAAACGGAAGCTCTGATCAAAAGTTAAAAAGTTTTAACTTCGACTGCACGTTAATCGGAGTGCACGTACTTCGAGATGGTAGAACTAGACACTGCAGGCCCCACCAGGGGAGCCGTACCTCTACCTGCGGTAGTAGCAGGTAGAGTGGAGGCTCCCTGGCCTATAAATAAATATGCCCCCCTTTTATTTTCAAGAATTTTGAAACGCAACGAAGCTCTGCTAGTTTAGTTTTCTGACTTTTACACCACTTCCAAACCCAAATATTTTCACTCTAACACGTAGATATACCCACATACTACCACATATCAAAAAATAATAGGTAGATTTGGACGTATAGATCCTACGATTTGGCAAAAAGCTCGTGTAGCAGTACATTGTAAGTATTTTCACGATCAGAAAGTGAATATTACTTCTTCGTACTTTTATAAACTTGCACGTTAAGTTTCATTTTCCAAACTTGCCCGGAACTTAGTTCCGTGGCCATTTTCGTCAAAATTTGGTATATTTTTGTATATAAACTGATTTTCTGGCATTTCTACAACTCGGATTGACGATCCGTCAGCTCCAGCAACTTTAATGCACTAAACTCTTGGTTCTGGCAACTTCGCCGAATTGGGTTATCTTCCCAGTCCGGGTTTGGCCCTTTTTTGTATATATTTAACTGTATATATACTAACATTTTAATTCTGTCAAGCTCGGATGTCAAATCCGAGGTAGTTTACCGCTTTTATATATATTTACACATATATAAGCGATTTTCACCATCACTGGGTTCTCTTCCCAGTCATGGTTGACTACATTTCTATATATATATATATATATATATATATATATATATTTCAATTCCAGTCTGGGCACCGACGTGAAAATTCATCGCCCTTTATAATGTTTTTGCATTCTTCGCTATACTTGGTGATCTCCCCAGTCACTAGTTGACTACTTTTCTGCAATTTACATTCCAATCTGGCCTGGATTATTTCGTGGCCTTTATACTATTTTTGCACAATTCACCATCACTGGGTTATCTTCCCAGTCTTGGTTGACTACATTTCTGTCAATATATTAATATATATATATATATATATATATATATATATATATATATATATAAATTCCAGTCTGGGCAACCAGCTGTGAAAATCATCGCCCTTTATAATGTTTTTGCCACTCTTAGCCATATTGGGGTGATCTCCCCAGTCACTAGTTGACTACTTTTCTGCAATTTACATTTCAGTCTAGCCTGGATTATTTCGTGGCTTTTATACTATTTTTTCACAATTCACCATTAATGGGTTATCTTCCCAGTCCCTGGTTGACTACTGTTATGTACATTTATATTTCAGTTCGGCCTAAATCATTCTATGGCCTTTTTACTGCTTTTATATATATTTATGCATATATAAGCAGCCTTCACCACCACTGGGTTCTCTTTCCAGTCTTGGTTGACTACGTTGCTGTCGATATATATAATATCTAATATATATATATTAATTTCAATCCGGCACCGGTTTGAAAACACATCGCCCTTTATAGATTTTAATATATAACTATATATATACATAGTTATATATATAATATATATTGCTTTACTCCGCTTTCTATATCAACCTGCTGCGTTTAATATTCTTTTATATGAATTGGCACTGACATATCTGCAGGCGGACTATATTTATTTAAATCTCGCCAATTCTAGTTTTCAACAGTTCAAAACCTCCAGACTGAACCGAAAAGCTAGAAGGCTGGAATTTTCCTTAAATCTTAGCTTTCTTGTCTATGTTTAGAGCTTCAAAAGTAATTTTGCGTCCCTTAGATCGCTATCCTAGTGGGCACGGAGACCTTTGGCCATGCGGACCGGGATTTACTGAATGAATCCTCGGTCTTGCAAATTTTGGGATATATATATGTTTCCTATACGAATGTTAAACTGTGCAGGTTTTGGCTACTCATAGTGAGGACCTAGGAATCGTAGGATTCATGACCAAAGCTGATCAGAATCTAATTCCCACGTATGGACAACACTACCGATTTACGAAGGTACCCCTGCCAGTTTTTTTAAAAAAATGTACATGTAAACAAACCTTTTAAAACGGTTTTCCGGATTTAAGGTCTCAAACAAAGTGAAAATATGGTTTGTCGTGTCAGAGGCCCGCCGATGGTTTTCATGCCCATGAGGAGACCGACACTTGTTTATTTTTGTGGTCGAGGATGCTTCGCAGACCGACAAATCAACATTCACATGCAGCCTTAAGGCTATAAGAATAAAATTGAAAGTATCAACAGGCTTCAATTCCTATGTTAGCGTAAGGGTTTGATAAACCAACTTTCAAAATATCATTTTCAATTCAATAAAAAGAAAAGCTTTTGTAAATCAAATTAAATGTTTTTGCAAATCAAATCAAAGACTGATTTTTAAATCAAATCAAACCCTTCGTATATAGGTTCAACGAAGCAAAGCACTACTTTCAATTAATCAAATCAATAGGCCCAATTTTCAAACAGCATTCACTCACGCATTCCAGTTTTAAAGGGAAATATTGTAAAGATTTGGTATCGTGTTTACACGGGAGTTGTGAGGTGCCTAACACCTTTCCCACACTTAACCAAGCCCCCGAGCTAAAACTTTGTTTTCAAAGATCAAGTTTCGACAGTGTCCAATAATTGGGCCTCTTTCAAACAAAATTTGGTTAAGTTGGTACAACCATTTTCAAATTTACCAACTGGTCACTCTGTAAAACGTTCAAATCCTCGACATGATACATGTTGTCCTTTTTCCTAAAAAACCCTTCAAAACCTTTTTCCTAAATAAAAAGAGTGAGGGTAGAGAGAACTTTGGAAAAGAGATTAAAATGATCCGGGTTGTGACCCGACCCGCGAATTTTTTAAACCAACGTTGACATTATTGATGTAAATTCTATCTCCCTCCTATGTACTTCTCCTTGACTGCTAATCAAGATTTCTTTTTACAGTAAATAGTTTTGTAACAGGAATAGTTAGAATTATCTTGAAGAATTGGAGACCAAAGTAACAAGGAGCGCATGAGGACCTGTTTGTAATGGAGCCCGGGATTTAAATGTAATAGTTATATTTTAATTTAATTCTTGCACCCTAGTTTTGACCTTTTGGTTCACTTAATTGGTGGCTCTAGTGAACCAAACTAGAATAAAGTACATAATCAATCCAGGTAGAATATAGTATTCTATATGTGCATGCTTACTGTAGATATTTTATATATTATTGATAGTAGTGTGCATACAAGCCAATCATGTATGATGATAAAGCACATACTTTGTAAACAATCTTATTCATTTATTAATAAAAGTATTCATTTATTAAAGGCATTTAATTATCTACATGATGTTTTTATAATATGTAAATAACTCATAGTTTTAAGCAATGCTTTTAGAATCATGATGTTGATCATGCTAATGAGATCTAAATTCTTTAAAAGCTTAAA
>JAINUT010002740.1:0-47066 GCA_020205555.1 Panax stipuleanatus
TTATTCTAGGGTATATTGTATTGATGTGTTAAGGTTATCGAATCTTGGGAATAGTAACACCTTTTGAATGAATGACGTAGTTTATTATTTTTCGCATTTTAGTTATCGTATGTTACTTAAAGGTGGATGTTAGTATTGTTTCGTAGTGACCGGACCGGGGTCAGAGGACCTGGATTCGGGGGTGTCACAGGTTGGTATCAAAGCTTTAGGTTATAAACGTTAGGAATGTGAAACCTAAGTTATAACCTTAGTAGAAAACTCAAGTAGAGTTTGTAGGTGATGGATTGAGGATATCCATTGAGTCTTATTGTGATACTGAAGTTTTTATTTAAATCAGCTATGATTGATAGACGTCCTAACTTCTTAATGCTAACATGGATAGCATATCACATAAAGCCTAATGTTTTCTTCCTGCCGTCAGGATCATGCCGCCTAGGGGATTTTCGCGGAATCAGAGGAAGGAAGGATCTGTTAGCAATGGTGGAGGGGGAAATGTCGACCCAATGCAGAGCTCGTTAACTATTACAGAAGCAATGCAGAACATAACCCGCCAGCAGCTGAGCAACCAGGACATTACTTGGCTAGCTTTAAGGACTTTAAATTGGTAGGACCACCGAAATTCCGGGAAACCTTGGACCCAATTGAAGCCCAGACATGGATAGAAGAAATTGAGAAGGTGTTTGAGGTCGCACGGGTGGCCGAGGCACAGAAGACGAGTTTTGCCACATTCATGATGAAGGGCGAAGCTAATAATTGGTGGGAACCAAATAAAGGACTAGCAGGCGAAGAAGTTATTATGTGGGATAGATTTAAGAATTCTTTTCGGAGAATACTCAACAAGATATGGAAGTTAAGTTTCTGGAGCTGAGATAAGGAGGTATGTCAGTCGCAGAGAGAACGCGGCAAGATTTAAAGAGTGGGCTCGATTCACCACATCAGGTGGATACGGAGGTCAGGAAAATAGAGATTTGAATTAGGATTGAAACATGGGTGCAGAAGGCAATAGATGTATTGAAGATAAGACTTTTTTTGATCTTTTGGAAAGGGCTAGCATTGCCGAAAGAGCAGAGAGCGTGAAGAGGCATTGAGCCATAAACGGATTTAAACAAGATAGAGAGACCGGCCAGGCGGCAGCAACCCCAATAAGCGTAAATGGATGGAGAGCCAATCATCGGAGGTGGCAAATCCGGGGAAAGGCTAGAAAAGTTTAAAGTGCAGTAACTGTGGAAGGAACCACTCAGGGGAATGCTTGAGGGGGAAGAACGCATGTTATCATTGTGGACATTTGGGCACATGGCTCCTCAATGTCCGAATAAGCCAAAAGGAGGATGTTTCGCGTGTAGAACCACAAACCATCAAATCAAGGACTGCCGAAGAGAAAGGGCGTTGTAGTTAGCGGCAACCGCAACAACCAAGGACGTAGTGTCAGGTATCATCTCGAATTATATAGATGCATATGTGTTATTCGATTCAGGTGCCACCTGCTCTTTTGTTTCTAAAGAATTTTTAAATATAGACTTACCCGTGAGAAATTAGAACACCCTATGGGCGTAGGAGTAGCAAACAAGGAAGTTATCCCCGTAGAATACTTCATAGGAACTGTTATGCTTGGAGTAATGGGATACGTGTAGTAATGGGATTGCTCCTTGTTGTTCAAACTAGAACTAGTATGACTCCTAATCAGCTCTTTCATGACAATTTCAGAGAATCAATGAAACAGTAGAAGGTCTTCCCTAAATGAAGACTGTGTGACATGTACGCATGGTTTTGAAGGCGATAGTTATGGGCTTCTCCTTTGACGCTAATTAAAACTAGAATGAAAGTAATACAAATCAATCATCTCTTTCTTTATAATATTGACAACTAATGAAAACAATATGAAGGTCTCCCTAAATGATGACTTGTGTGAGCTCTACGCATCGTTTTGGACGCGAAAGTGATAAGATTGCTCCTTTTAATGCTAATTTCAACTAGAACGAAGTAATAGGATTCATAATCACCTATATTTTGATAATTTGACAGAACTAATGAAACAATAAGAAGGCCTCCCTAAATGAAGACTTGTGTAGTACAGATCGTTTTGAAGGCACTAGTGATAGAATTGCTATTGATGCTAATCAAACTAGAACGAAGTCATAGGACTCATAATCACCTCTTTCCTTGACAATTTGAGAGAACCAATGAAACAATAAAGGTCTCCTAAATCAGACTTGTGTGAGATGTACGCATCGTTTTTAACGCGATAGTCATGGGATTGCTCCTTTTGACGCTAATCAATAAGAACGAATTAATATGACTCTAATTACCTCTTTCTTGGAAATTTTAGATAACCAAAGAAACAATAAGAAGGTCTCTTTAAATAAAGACTTGTGTGAGATGTACATATCGTTTTGAACGTGATAGTATTGGGATTGCTCCTTTTCTAATAATCAAACTAGAACGAAGTAATAGGACTCCTAATCACTTCTTTCTTTGACAATTTTAAAGAACCAATGAAATAATAAGAAGTTCTCCCTAAATGAAGAGAGACTTGTGTGAGATGTACGCGGTTTTTGAACGCGATAGTCTGGGTTTCTTCTTTTGACGCTAATCAAAGTAGAACGAAGTAATACAACTCTTAATCACTCTTTTTTGTAAATTTGAAACAACCAATGAAACAATATGATGGTTTCCTTAAATGAAGACTTGTGTGAGATTTATACATCGTTTTGGACACGAAAGTGATAGGATTGCTCCTTTTGATCCTAATTTCAACTAGAACGAAGTAATAGGACTCATAATCACCTATATTTCACAATTTGAGATACCTAATGAAACAATAAGAAGGTCTCCGTAAATGAAGACTTGTGTGAGATGTACGAATAGTTTTGAAGGCACTTGTGATAGGATTGCTCCTTTTGAGGCTAATCAACTAGAACGAAGTCATAGGATTCAAAATCACCTCTTTCTTTCACAATTTGAGAGAACCAATGAACAATAAGAAGGTCTCTCTAAATCAAGACTTGTGTGAGATGTACGCATCGTTTTTAACGCGATCAGTCATGGGATTGCTCCTTTTGACGCTAATCAAATAAGAACGAATTAATAGGATTCCTAATTACCTCATTCTTGGGAATTTTAGAGAACCAATGAAACATTAAGAAGGTCTCTTTAAATAAAGACTTGTGTGAGATGTACCTATCGTTTTGAATGTGATAGTATTGGGATTGCTCCTTTTTCTAATAATCAAACTAGAACGAAGTAATAGGACTCCTAATCACTTCTTTCTTTGACAATGTTAGAGAACCATTGAAAACAATAAGAAGTTATCCCTAAATGAAGATTTGTGTGAGATTGACGCATGGTTTGAACGTTATATTCATGTGTTTCTCCTTTTTGACGCTTATCAAAGTAGACGAAGTTATACAACTCTTACTCATCTCTTTCTTTGTAAATTTGTAACACCAATGAACAATATGATGGTCTCACTAACTAAAGACTTTGTGTGAGATCTTATACATCGTTTTGGACGCGATAGTGATGGGATTGCTCCTTTGAATCCTAATTCCACTATGAACGAAGTAATAGGACTCATATCACCTATATTTTGACAATTTAATATAACTAATGAAATAATAAGAAGGCCTCCGTAAATGAAGACCTTGTGTGAGATGTACGAATAGTTTTGAAGGCACTAGTGATAGGATTGCTCCTTTAGAGGCTAATCAAACTAGAACGAAGTCATAGGATTCATAATCACATCTTCTTTCACAATTTGAGATAACCAATGAAACAATAAGAAGGTCTCTCTAAATCAAGACTTGTGTGAGATATACGGCATCAGTTTAACCGCGATCGTCATGGGATTGCTCCGTTTGATTCTAATCAAAATTGAACGAAATAATAGGACCTCCTAATCACCTCTTTCTTTGACAATTTTAGAGAACCAACAAAACAATAAGAAGGTCTCCGTAAATAAAGACTTGTGTGAGATGTACGCATCGTTTTGAACGTGATAGTAATGTGATTGCTCCTTTAGGTTGCTAATCAACTAGAACTAAGTTATAGGACTCCTAATCAGGTCTTTCATTGACAATTTCAGAGAATCAGTGAAACAATAAGAAGGTCTCCCTAAATGAAGACTTGTGTGACATGTACGCATGGTTTTGAACGCGATAGTTACGGGCTTCTCCTTTTGACGCTAATTAAACTAGAACGAAAGTAATACAACTCAATCATCTCTTTCTTTGTAAATTTGACATAACCAATGAAATAATATGAAGGTCTCCCTAAATGAAGACTTGTGTGAGATCTACGCATCGTTTTGGATGCGAAGTGATAAGATTGCTCCTTTTAATGCTATTTCAACTAGAACGAAGTAATAGGATTCATAATCACCTATATTTTGACAATTTGAGAGAACTAATGAGACAATAAGAAGGTCTCCCTAAATGAAGACTTGTGTAAGATGTACAGATCATTTTGAAGGCACTAGTGATAGGATTGCTACTATTGATGCTAATCAAACTAGAACGAAGTCATAGGACTCATAATCTCCTCTTTCTTTGACAATTTGGAGAACCAATGAAACAATAAGAAGGTCTCCCTAAATCAAGACTTGTGTGAGATGTAACGCATCGTTTTTAACGCGATAGTCATGGGATTGCTCCTTTTGACGCTAATCAAATAAGACGAATTAATAGGACTCCTAATTACCTCATTCTTTGGAAATTTAGATAACCAAAGAAACAATAAGAAGGTCTCTTAAATAAGACTTGTGTGCGATGTACATACGTTTGAACGTGATAGTATTGGGATTGCTCCTTTTTCTAATAATCAAAATAGTACGAAGTAATACGACTCCTATCACTTCTTCTTTGACAATTTAGAGAACCAATGAAATAATAAGAAGTTCTCCCTAAATGAAGAGAATTGTGTGAGATGTACGCATGGTTTTGAACGCGATAGTCATGGGTTTCTTCTTTGACGCTAATCAAAGTAGAGCGAAGTAATACAACTCTTAATCACCTATTTCTTTGTAAATTTGAAACAACCAATGAAACAATATGATGGTCTCCCTAAATGAAGACTTGTGTGAGATTTATACATCGTTTTGGACACGAAAGTGATAGGATTGCTCCTTTTGATACTAATTTCAACTAGAACGAAGTAATAGGACTCATAATCACCTATATTTTCACAATTTGAGATAACTAATGAAACAATAAGAAGGTCTCCGTAAATGAAGACTTGTGTGAGATGTACGAATAGTTTTGAAGGCACTAGTGATAGGATTGCTCCTTTTGAGGCTAATAAAACTAGAACGAAGTCATAGGATTCAAAATCACCTTTTCTTTCATAATTTGAGAGAACCAATGAAACAATAAGAAGGTCTCTCTAAATCAAGACTTGTGTGAGATGTACGCTTCGTTTTAACGCGATAGTCATGGGATTGCTCTTTTTGACGCTAATCAAATAAGAACGAATTAATAGGATTCCTAATTACCTCATTCTTTGGGAATTTTAGAGAACCAATGAAACATTAAGAGGTCTCTTTAAATAAAGACTTGTGTGAGATGTACATATCGTTTTGAATGTGATAGTATTGGGATTGCTCCTTTTTCTAATAATCAAACTAGAACGAAGTAATAGGACTCCTAATCACTTCTTTCTTTGACAATGTTAGAGAACCATTGAAACAATAACAAGTTATCCCTAAATGAAGACTTGTGTGAGATATACGCATGGTTTTGAACGTGATATTCATGGGTTTCTTCTTTTGACGCTTAATCAAAGTAGAACGAAGTTATACAACTCTTAATCATCTCTTTCTTTGTAAATTTGAAACAACCAATGAAACAATATGATGGTCTCACTAAGTAAAGACTTGTGTGAGATCTATACATCGTTTTGGACGCGATAGTGATGGGATTGCTCCTTTTGATCCTAATTTCAACTAGAACGAATTAATAGGATCATAATAACCTATATTTTGACAATTTAATATAACTAATGAAATAATAAGAAGGCCTCCGTAAATGAAGACTTGTGTGAGATGTACGAATAATTCTGAAGGCACTAGTGATAGGATTGCTCCTTTAGAGGCTAATCAAACTAGAACGAAGTCATAGGATTCATAATCACCTCTTTCTTTCACAATTTGGGATAACCAATGAAATAATAAGAAGGCCTCTCTAAATCATGACTTGTGTGAGATATACGCATCATTTTTAACGCGATCGTCATGGGATTGCTCCGTTTGATTCTAATAAAAATCGAACGAAATAATAGGACTCCTAATCACCTCTTTCTTTGACAATCTTAGAGAACCAACAAAACAATAAGAAGGTCTCCGTAAATAAATACTTGTGTGAGATGTACGCATCGTTTTGAACGTGATAGTAATGGGATTGCTCCTTTTGTTGCTAATCAAACTAGAACTAAGTTATAGGACTCCTAATCAGCTCTTTCATTGACAATTTCAGAGAATCAATGAAACAGTAAGAAGGTCTCCCTAAATGAAGACTTGTGTGACATGTACGCATGGTTTTGAATGCGATAGTTATGGGCTTCTCCTTTTGACGCTAATTAAACTAGAATGAAAGTAATACAAATCAATCATCTCTTTCTTTATAAATTTGACATAACTAATGAAACAATATGAAGGTCTCCCTAAATGATGACTTGTGTGAGATCTACGCATCGTTTTGGACGCGAAAGTGATAAGATTGCTCCTTTTAATGCTAATTTCAACTAGAACGAAGTAATAGGATTCATAATCACCTATATTTTGATAATTTGACAGAACTAATGAAACAATAAGAAGGCCTCCCTAAATGAAGACTTGTGTAAGATGTACAGATCGTTTTGAAGGCACTAGTGATAGAATTGCTACTATTGATGCTAATCAAACTAGAACGAAGTCATAGGACTCATAATCACCTCTTTCCTTGACAATTTGAGAGAACCAATGAAACATAAGAAGGTCTCCCTAAATCAAGACTTGTGTGAGATGTACGCATCGTTTTTAACGCGATAGTCATGGGATTGCTCCTTTTGACGCTAATCAAATAAGAACGAATTAATATGACTCTTAATTACCTCTTTCTTTGGAAATTTTAGATAACCAAAGAAACAATAAGAAGGTCTCTTAAATAAAGACTTGTGTGAGATGTACATATCGTTTTGAACGTGATAGTATTGGGATTGCTCCTTTTTCTAATAATCAAACTAGAACGAAGTAATAGGACTCCTAATCACTTCTTTCTTTGACAATTTTAAAGAACCAATGAAATAATAAGAAGTTCTCCCTAAATGAAGAAGACTTGTGTGAGATGTACGCATGTTTTTGAACGCGATAGTCATGGGTTTCTTCTTTTGACGCTAATCAAAGTAGAACGAAGTAATACAACTCTTAATCACCTCTTTCTTTGTAAATTTGAAACAACCAATGAAACAATATGATGGTTTCCTTAAATGAAGACTTGTGTGAGATTTATACATCGTTTTGGACACGAAAGTGATAGGATTGCTCCTTTTGATCCTAATTTCAACTAGAACGAAGTAATAGGACTCATAATCACCTATATTTTCACAATTTGAGATAACTAATGAAACAATAAGAAGGTCTCCGTAAATGAAGACTTGTGTGAGATGTACGAATAGTTTTGAAGGCACTTGTGATAGGATTGCTCCTTTTGAGGCTAATCAAACTAGAACGAAGTCATAGGATTCAAATCACCTCTTTCTTTCACAATTTGAGAGAACCAATGAAACAATAAGAAGGTCTCTCTAAATCAAGACTTGTGTGAGATGTACGCATCGTTTTTAACGCGATAGTCATGGGATTGCTCCTTTTGACGCTAATCAAATAAGAACGAATTAATAGGATTCCTAATTACCTCATTCTTTGGGAATTTTAGAGAACCAATGAAACATTAAGAAGGTCTCTTTAAATAAAGACTTGTGTGAGATGTACATATCGTTTTGAATGTGATAGTATTGGGATTGCTCCTTTTTCTAATAATCAAACTAGAACGAAGTAATAGGACTCCTAATCACTTCTTTCTTTGACAATGTTAGAGAACCATTGAAACAATAAGAAGTTATCCCTAAATGAAGATTTGTGTGAGATGTACGCATGGTTTTGAACGTTATATTCATGTGTTTCTCCTTTTGACGTTTATCAAAGTAGAACGAAGTTATACAACTCTTAATCATCTCTTTCTTTGTAAATTTGTAACAACCAATGAAACAATATGATGGTCTCACTAAATAAAGACTTGTGTGAGATCTATACATCGTTTTGGACGCGATAGTGATGGGATTGCTCCTTTTGATCCTAATTTCCACTAGAACGAAGTAATAGGACTCATAATCACCTATATTTTGACAATTAATATAACTAATGAAATAATAAGAAGGCCTCCGTAAATGAAGACTTGTGTGAGATGTACGAATAGTTTTGAAGGCACTAGTGATAGGATTGCTCCTTTAGAGGCTAATCAAACTAGAACGAAGTCATAGGATTCATAATCACATCTTTCTTTCACAATTTGAGATAACCAATGAAACAATAAGAAGGTCTCTCTAAATCAAGACTTGTGTGAGATATACGCATCATTTTTAACGCGATCGTCATGGGATTGCTCCGTTTGATTCTAATCAAAATCGAACGAAAATAATAGGACTCCTAATCACCTCTTTCTTTGACAATTTTAGAGAACCAGCAAAACAATAAGAAGGTCTCCGTAAATAAAGACTTGTGTGAGATGTACGCATCGTTTTGAACGTGATAGTAATGTGATTGCTCCTTTTGTTGCTAATCAAACTAGAACTAAGTTATAGGACTCCTAATCAGGTCTTTCATTGACAATTTCAGAGAATCAGTGAAACAATAAGAAGGTCTCCCTAAATGAAGACTTGTGTGACATGTACGCATGGTTTTGAACGCGATAGTTACGGGCTTCTCCTTTTGACGCTAATTAAACTAGAACGAAAGTAATACAACTCAATCATCTCTTTCTTTGTAAATTTGACATAACCAATGAAATAATATGAAGGTCTCCCTAAATGAAGACTTGTGTGAGATCTACGCATCGTTTTGGATGCGAAAGTGATAAGATTGCTCCTTTTAATGCTAATTTCTTCTAGAACGAAGTAATAGGATTCATAATCACCTATATTTTGACAATTGGAGAGAACTAATGAAACAATAAGAAGGTCTCCCTAAATGAAGACTTGTGTAAGATGTACAGATCGTTTTGAAGGCACTAGTGATAGGATTGCTACTATTGATGCTAATCAAACTAGAACGAAGTCATAGGACTCATAATCACCTCTTTCTTTGACAATTTGAGAGAACCAATGAAACAATAAGAAGGTCTCCCTAAATAAAGACTTGTGTGAGATGTACGCATCGTTTTTAACGCGATAGTCATGGGATTGCTCCTTTTGACGCTAATCAAATAAGAACGAATTAATAGGACTCCTAATTACCTCATTCTTTGGAAATTTTAGATAACCAAAGAAACAATAAGAAGGTCTCTTTAAATAAAGACTTGTGTGAGATGTACATATCGTTTTGAACGTGATAGTATTGGGATTGCTCCTTTTTCTAATAATCAAACTAGAACGAAGTAATACGACCCCTAATCACTTCTTTCTTTGACAATTTTAGAGAACCAATGAAATAATAAGAAGTTCTCCCTAAATGAAGAAGAATTGTGTGAGATGTACGCATGGTTTTGAACGCGATAGTCATGGGTTTCTTCTTTTGACGCTAATCAAAGTAGAGCGAAGTAATACAACTCTTAATCACCTCTTTCTTTGTAAATTTGTAACAACCAATGAAACAATATGATGGTCTCACTAAATAAAGAGTTGTGTGAGATCTATACATCGTGTCGGACGCGATAGTGATGGTATTGCTCCTTTTGATCCTAATTTCAACTAAACGAAGTAATAGGACTCATAATCACCTATATTTTGATAATTTAAGATAACTAATGAAATAAGAAGGTCTCCGTAAATGAAGACTTGTGTGAGATGTACGAATAGTTTTGAAGGCACTAGTGATAGGATTGCTCCTTTTGAGGCTAATAAAACTAGAACGAAGTCATAGGATTCAAAATCACCTTTTCTTTCACAATTTGAGAGAACCAATGAAACAATAAGAAGGTCTCTCTAAATCAAGACTTGTGTGAGATGTACGCTTTGTTTTTAACGCGATAGTCATGGGATTGCTCCTTTTGACGCTCATCAAATAAGAACGAATTAATAGGATTCCTAATTACCTCATTCTTTGGGAATTTTAGAGAACCAATGAAACATTAAGAAGGTATAGGATTGCTCCTTTTGATCCTAATTTCAACTTGAACGAAGTAATAGGACTCATAATCACCTATATTTTGATAATTTAAGATAACTAATGAAATAATAAGAAGGTCTCCGTAAATGAAGACTTGTGTGAGATGTACGAATAGTTTTGAAGGCACTAGTGATAGGATTGCTCCTTTTGAGGCTAATCAAACTAGAACGAAGTCATAGGATTCATAATCACCTTTTTCTTTCATAATTTGAGAGAACCAATTAAACAATAAGAAGGTCTCTCTCTAAATCAAGACTTGTGTGAGATATACTCATCGTTTTTAACGCGATAGTCATGGGATTGCTCCTTTTGATTCTAATCAAAATAGAACGAAATAATACGACTCCTAATCACCTCTTTCTTTAACAATTTTAGAGAACCACCAAAACAATACAAGGGTCTCCGTAAATGAAGACTTGTGTGAGATGTACGCATCATTTTAAACGTGATAGTAATGGGATTGCTCCTTTTGTTGCTAATCAAACTGGAACTAAGTTATAGGACTCCTAATCAGTTCTTTCACTGACAATTTTAGAGAAGCAATGAAACAATAAGAAGCTCTCCCTAAATGAAAACTTTTATGAGATGTACGCGTGGTTTTGAACGCGATAGTTACGGGTTTCTCCTTTTGACGCTAAATAAACTAGAACGAAAGTAATACAACTCTTAATCACCTCTTTCTTTGTAAATTTGAAATAACCAATGCAACAATATGAAGGTCTCCCAAAACGAAGACTTGTGTGAGATCTACGCATCGTTTTGGACGCGATAGTGATGGGATTGCTCCTTTTGATGCTAATTTCAACTAGAACGAAGTAATACGATTCATAATCACCTATATTTTGACAATTTGAGAGAACTAATGAAACAAGAAGAAGGTCCCCCCTTTTTAGCAAAAAAAAATAAGAAGGTCTCCCTAAATGAAGACTCGTGTAAGATGTACGGATCGTTTCGAAGGCACTAGTGATAGAATTGCTCCTTTTGATGCTAATCAAACTAGAACGAAGTCATAAGACTCATAATCACCTCTTTCTTTGACAATTTGAGAGAACCAATGAAACAAAAAGAAGGTCTCCCAAAATCAAGACTTGGGTGAGATGTACGCATCGTTTTTAACGCGATAGTCATGGGATTGCTCCTTTTGATGCTAATCTAATAAAAACGAAGTAATAGGACTCCTAATTACCTCTTTCTTTGTGAATTTTAGAGAACCAATGAAACAATAAGAAGGTCTCTTTAAATAAAGACTTGTGTGAGATGTACGCATCGTTTGAACGTGATAGTATTGGGATTCCTCCTTTTTCTAATAATCAAACTAGAACGAAGTAATAGGACTTCTAATCACTTCTTTCTTTGACAATTTTAGAGAACCAATGAAACAATAAGAAGTTCTCCCTAAATGAAGACTTTGTGTGAGATGTACGCATGGTTTTGAACGTGATAGTCATGGGTTTCTTCTTTTGACGTTAATCAAAGTAGAACGAAGTAATACAACTCTTAATCACCTCTTTCTTTGTAAATTTGAAACAACCAATGAAACAATATGATGGTCTCCCTAAATGATGACTTGTGTCAGATCTATACATCGTTTTGGACGCGATAGTGATGGGATTGCTCCTTTTGATCCTAATTTCAACTAGAACAAAGTAATTGGACTCATAATCACCTATATTTTCACAATTTGAGATAACTAATGAAACAATAAGAAGGTCTCCGTAAATGAAGACTTGTGTGAGATGTACGAATAGTTTTGAAGGCACTAGTGATAGGATTGCTCCTTTTGAGGCTAATCAAACTAGAACGAAGTCATAGGATTCATAATCACCTCTTTTTCTTTCACAATTTGAGAGAACCAATAAAATAATAAGAAGGTCTCTCTAAATCAAGAATTGTGTGAGATATACACATCGTTTTTAACGCGATAGTCATGGGATTGCTCATTATGATTCTAATCAAAATAGAACGAAATAATAGGACTCCTAATCACCACTTTCTTTGACAATTTTAGAGAACCAACAAAACAATAAAAAGGTCTCCTTAAATGAAGAATTGTGTGAGATGTACGCATCGTTTTGAACTTGATAGTAATGGGATTGCTCCTTTTGTTGCTAATCAAACTGGAACTAAGTTATAGGACTCCTAATCAGCTCTTTCATTGACAATTTTAGAGAACCAATGAAACAATAAGGTCTCCCGAAATGAAGACTTGTGTGAGATGTACGCATTTTTTTGAACGCGATAGTTACGGGTTTCTCCTTTTGACGCGAATTAAACTAGAACGAAAGTAATACAACTCTTAATCACCTCTTTCTTTGTAAATTTGAAATAACCAATGAAACAATATGAAGGTCTCCCTAAATGAAGACTTGTGTGAGATCTACGCATCGTTTTGGACGCGATACTGATGGGATTGCTCATTTTGATGCCAGTTTTAACTAGAACGAAGTAATAGGATTCATAATCACCTATATTTTGACGATTAAAGAGAACCAATGAAACAATAAGAAGCTCTCCCTAAATGAAGACTTGTGTAAGATGTACAGATTGTTTTGAAGGCACTAGTGATAGAATTGCTCCTTTTGATGCTAATCAAACTAGAACGAAGTCATAGGACTCATAATCACCTCTCTCTTTGACAGTTTGAGAGAACCAATGAAACAATAAGAAGGTCTCCCTAAATCAATACTTGTGTGAGATGTACGCATCATTTTTAATGCGATAGTTATGGGATTGCTCCTTTTGATGCTAATCAAATAAGAACGAAGTAATAGGACTCCTAATTACCACTTTCTTTGGGAATTTTAGAGAACCATTGAAACAATAAGGGAGTCTCTTTAAATAAAGACTTGTGTGAGATGTACGCATCGTTTTGAACGAGATAGTATTGGGATTGCTCCTTTTGTTGCTAATCAAATTGGAACTAAGTTATAGGACTCCTAATCAGCTCTTTCATTGAAAATTTTAGAGAACCAATGAAACAATAAGGTCTTTCTAAATGAAGACTTGTGTGAGATGTACGCATGGTTTTGACTGCGATAGTTACGGGTTTCTCCTTTTGACGCTAATTAAACTAGAACGAAAGTAATACAACTCTTAATCACAATTTTCTTTGTAAATTTGAAATAACCAATGAAACAATATGAAGGCCTACTCAAATGAAGACTTGTGTGAGATCTACGCATCGTTTTGGACGCGATAGTGATGGGATTGCTCCTTTTGATGCTAATTTCAACTAGAACGAAGTAATAGGATTCATAATCACCCATATTTTGACAATTTGAGAGAACTAATGAAACAATAAGAAGGTCTTCCTAAATGAAGACTGTATAAGATGTACGGATCGTTTTGAAGGCACTAGTGATAGGATTGCTCCTTTTGATACTAATCAAAATAGAACAAAGTCATAGGACTCATAATCACCTCTTTCTTTGACAATTTGAGAGAACCAATGAAACAATAAGAAGGTCTCCCTAAATCAAGACTTGTGTGAGATGTACGCATCGTTTTTAACGCGATAGTCATGGGATTGCTCTTTTTGACGCTAATCAAATAAGAACGAATTAATAGGACTCCTAATTACCTCAGTCTTTGGGAATTTTAGAGAACCAATGAAACAATAAGAAGGTCTCTTTAAATAAAGACTTGTGTGAGATGTACGCATCGTTTTGAGCGTGATAGTATTGGGATTGCTCCTTTTTCTAATAATAAAACTAGAACGACATAATAGGACTCCTAATCACTTCTTTCTTTGACAAATTTAGAGAACCAATGAAACAATAAGAAGTTCTCCCTAAATGAATACTTGTGTGAGATGTACGCATGGTTTTGAACGCGATAGTCATGGGTTTCTTTTTTTGACGCTAATCAAAGTAGAACGAAGTAATACAACTCTTAATCACCACTTTCTTTGTAAATTTGAAACAACTAATGAAACAATATGATGGTCTCCCTAAATGAAGACTTGTGTGAGATCTATACATCGTGTCGGACGCGATAGTGATGGTATTGCTCCTTTTGATCCTAATTTCAACTAAAACGAAGTAATAGGACTCATAATCACCTATATTTTGATAATTTAAGATAACTAATGAAATAATAAGGTCTCCGTAAATGAAGACTTGTGTGAGATGTACGAATAGTTTTGAAGGCACTAGTGATAGGATTGCTCCTTTTGAGGCTAATCAAACTAGAACGAAGTCATAGGATTCATAATCACCTTTTTCTTTCACAATTTGAGAGAACCAATTAAACAATAAGAAGGTCTCTCTAAATCAAGACTTGTGTGAGATATACTCATCGTTTTTAACACGATAGTCATGGGATTGCTCCTTTTGATTCTAATGAAAATAGAACGAAATAATAGGACTCCTAATCACCTCTTTCTTTAACAATTTTAGAGAACCAACAAAACAATACAAGGGTCTCCGTAAATGAAGAATTGTGTGAGATGTACGCATCGTTTTAAACGTGATAGTAATGGGATTGCTCCTTTTGTTGTTAATCAAACTGGAACTAAGTTATAGGACTCCTAATCAGTTCTTTCACTGACAATTTTAGAGAACCAATGAAACAATAAGAAGCTCTCCCTAAATGAAAACTTTTATGAGATGTACGCGTGGTTTTGAACGCGATAGTTACGGGTTTCTCCTTTTGACGCTAAATAAACTAGAACGAAAGTAATACAACTCTTAATCACCTCTTTCTTTGTAAATTTGAAATAACCAATGCAACAATATGAAGGTCTCCCTAAATGAAGACTTGTGTGAGATCTACGCATCGTTTTGGACGCGATAGTGATGGGATTGCTCCTTTTGATGCTAATTTCAACTAGAACGAAGTAATACGATTCATAATCACCTATATTTTGACAATTTGAGAGAACTAATGAAACAAGAAGAAGGTCCCCCCTTTTTAGCAAAAAAAAATAAGAAGGTCTCTCTAAATGAAGACTCGTGTAAGATGTACGGATCGTTTTGAAGGCAGTAGTGATAGGATTGCTCCTTTTGATGCTAATCACACTACAACGAAATCATAGGACTCACAATCACCTCTTTCTTTGACAATTTGATAGAACCAATGAAACAAAAAGAAGGTCTCCCTAAATTAAGACTTGGGTGAGATGTACGCATCGTTTTTAACGCGATAGTCATAGGATTGCTCCTTTTGATGCTAATCAAATAAAAACGAAGTAATAGGACTCCTAATTACCTCTTTCTTTGTGAATTTTAGAGAACCAATGAAACAATAAGAAGGTCTCTTTAAATAAAGACTTGTGTGAGATGTACGCATCGTTTTGAACGTGATAGTATTGGGTTTCCTCCTTTTTCTAATAATCAAACTATAACGAAGTAATAGGACTCCTAATCACTTCTTTCTTTAACAATTTTAGAGAACCAATGAAACAATAAGAAGTTCTCCCTAAATGTAGACTTTGTGTGAGATGTACGCATGGTTTTGAACGTGATAGTCATGGGTTTCTTCTTTTGACGTTAATCAAAGTAGAACGAAGTAATACAACTCTTAATCACCTCTTTCTTTGTAAATTTGAAACAACCAATGAAACAATATGATGGTCTCCCTAAATGATGACTTGTGTCAGATCTATACATCGTTTTGGACGCGATAGTGATGGGATTGCTCCTTTTGATCCTAATTTCAACTAGAACAAAGTAATTGGACTCATAATCACCTATATTTTCACAATTTGAGATAACTAATGAAACAATATAAGATGGTCTCCGTAAATGAAGACTTGTGTGAGATGTACGAATAGTTTTGAAGGCACTAGTGATAGGATTGCTCCTTTTGAGGCAAATCAAACTAGAACGAAGTCATAGGATTCATAATCACCTCTTTCTTTTACAATTTGAGAGAACCAATAAAACAATAAGAAGGTCTCTCTAAATCAAGAATTGTGTGAGATATACACATCGTTTTTAACGCGATAGTCATGGGATTGCTCATTATGATTCTAATCAAAATAGAACGAAATAATAGGACTCCTAATCACCACTTTCTTTGACAATTTTAGAGAACCAACAAAACAATAAAAAGGTCTCCTTAAATGAAGAATTGTGTGAGATGTACGCATCGTTTTGAACTTGATAGTAATGGGATTGCTCCTTTTGTTGCTAATCAAACTGGAACTAAGTTATAGGACTCCTAATCAGCTCTTTCATTGACAATTTTAGAGAACCAATGAAACAATAAGGTCTCCCGAAATGAAGACTTGTGTGAGATGTACGCATTTTTTTGAACGCGATAGTTACGGGTTTCTCCTTTTGACGCGAATTAAACTAGAACGAAAGTAATACAACTCTTAATCACCTCTTTCTTTGTAAATTTGAAATAACCAATGAAACAATATGAAGGTCTCCCTAAATGAAGACTTGTGTGAGATCTACGCATCGTTTTGGACGCGATACTGATGGGATTGCTCATTTTGATGCCAGTTTTAACTAGAACGAAGTAATAGGATTCATAATCACCTATATTTTGACGATTAAAGAGAACCAATGAAACAATAAGAAGCTCTCCCTAAATGAAGACTTGTGTAAGATGTACAGATTGTTTTGAAGGCACTAGTGATAGAATTGCTCCTTTTGATGCTAATCAAACTAGAACGAAGTCATAGGACTCATAATCACCTCTCTCTTTGACAGTTTGAGAGAACCAATGAAACAATAAGAAGGTCTCCCTAAATCAAGACTTGTGTGAGATGTACGCATCATTTTTAACGCGATAGTTATGGGATTGCTCCTTTTGATGCTAATCAAATAAGAACGAAGTAATAGGACTCCTAATTACCACTTTCTTTGGGAATTTTAGAGAACCATTGAAACAATAAGGGAGTCTCTTTAAATAAAGACTTGTGTGAGATGTACGCATCGTTTTGAACGAGATAGTATTGGGATTGCTCCTTTTGTTGCTAATCAAACTGGAACTAAGTTATAGGACTCCTAATAAGCTCTTTCATTGAAAATTTTAGAGAACCAATGAAACAATAAGAAGGTCTTTCTAAATGAAGACTTGTGTGAGATGTACGCATGGTTTTGACTGCGATAGTTACGGGTTTCTCCTTTTGACGCTAATTAAACTAGAACGAAAGTAATACAACTCTTAATCACAATTTTCTTTGTAAATTTGAAATAACCAATGAAACAATATGAAGGTCTACTCAAATGAAGACTTGTGTGAGATCTACGCATCGTTTTGGACGCGATAGTGATGGGATTGCTCCTTTTGATGCTAATTTCAACTAGAACAAAGTAATAGGATTCATAATCACCCATATTTTGATAATTTGAGAGAACTAATGAAACAATAAGAAGGTCTTCCTAAATGAAGACTGTATAAGATGTACGGATCGTTTTGAAGGCACTAGTGATAGGATTGCTCCATTTGATACTAATCAAAATAGAACAAAGTCATAGGACTCATAATCACCTCTTTCTTTGACAATTTGAGAGAACCAATGAAACAATAAGAAGGTCTCCCTAAATCAAGACTTGTGTGAGATGTACGCATCGTTTTTAACGCGATAGTCATGGGATTGCTCCTTTTGACGCTAATCAAATAAGAACGAATTAATAGGACTCCTAATTACCTCATTCTTTGGGAATTTTAGAGAACCAATGAAACAATAAGAAGGTCTCTTTAAATAAAGACTTGTGTGAGATGTACGCATCGTTTTGAGCGTGATAGTATTGGGATTGCTCCTTTTTCTAATAATCAAACTAGAACGACGTAATAGGACTCCTAATCACTTCTTTCTTTGACAATTTTAGAGAACCAATGAAACAATAAGAAGTTCTCCCTAAATGAATACTTGTGTGAGATGTACGCATGGTTTTGAACGCGATAGTCATGGGTTTCTTCTTTTGACGCTAATCAAAGTAGAACAAAATGATACAACTCTTAATCACCTCTTTCTTTGTAAATTTGAAACAACTAATGAAATAATATGATGGTCTCCCTAAATGAAGACTTGTGTGAGATCTATACATCGTGTCGGACGCGATAGTGATGGTATTGCTCCTTTTGATCCTAATTTCAACTAGAACGAAGTAATAGGACTCATAATCACCTATATTTTGATAATTTAAGATAACTAATGAAATAATAAGGTCTCCGTAAATGAAGACTTGTGTGAGATGTACGAATAGTTTTGAAGGCACTAGTGATAGGATTGCTCCTTTTGAGGCTAATCAAACTAGAACGAAGTCATAGGATTCATAATCACCTTTTTCTTTCACAATTTGAGAGAACCAATTAAACAATAAGAAGGTCTCTCTAAATCAAGACTTGTGTGAGATATACTCATCGTTTTTAACACGATAGTCATGGGATTGCTCCTTTTGATTCTAATCAAAATAGAACGAAATAATAGGACTCCTAATCACCTCTTTCTTTAACAATTTTAGAGAACCAACAAAACAATACAAGGGTCTCCGTAAATGAAGACTTGTGTGAGATGTACGCATCGTTTTAAACGTGATAGTAATGGGATTGCTCCTTTTGTTGCTAGTCAAACTGGAACAAAGTTATAGGACTCCTAGCAGTTGTTTCATTGACAATTTTAGAGAACCAATGAAACAATAAGAAGCTCTTCCTAAATGAAAACTTTTGTGAGATGTACGAGTGGTTTTGAACGCGATAGTTACGGGTTTCTCCTTTTGACGCTAAATAAACTAGAACGAAAGTAATACAACTCTTAATCACCTCTTTCTTTGTAAATTTGAAATAACCAATGCAACAATATGAAGGTCTCCCTAAATGAAGACTTGTGTGAGATCTACGCATCGTTTTGGACGCGATAGTGATGGGATTGCTCCTTTTGATGCTAATTTCAACTAGAACGAAGTAATAGGATTCATAATCACCCATATTTTGACAATTTAAGAGAACTAATGAAACAATAAGAAGGTCTTCCTAAATGAAGACTGTATAAGATGTACGGATCGTTTTGAAGGCACTAGTGATAGGATTGCTCTTTTTGATGCTAATCACACTACAACGAAATCATAGGACTCACAATCACCTCTTTCTTTGACAATTTGATAGAATCAATGAAACAAAAAGAAGGTCTCCCTAAATTAAGACTTGGGTGAGATGTACGCATCGTTTTTAACGCGATAGTCATAGGATTGCTCCTTTTGATGCTAATCAAATAAAAACGAAGTAATAGGACTCCTAATTACCTCTTTCTTTGTGAATTTTAGAGAACCAATGAAACAATAAGAAGGTCTCTTTAAATAAAGACTTGTGTGAGATGTACGCATCGTTTTGAACGTGATAGTATTGGGATTCCTCCTTTCTCTAATAATCAAACTAGAACGAAGTAATAGGACTCCTAATCACTTCTTTCTTTGACAATTTTAGAGAACCAATGAAACAATAAGAAGTTCTCCCTAAATGAAGACTTGTGTGAGATGTACGCATTGTTTTGAACGTGATAGTCATGGGTTTCTTCTTTTGACGTTAATCAAAGTAGAACGAAGTAATACAACTCTTAATCACCTCTTTCTTTGTAAATTTGAAACAACCAATGAAACAATATGATGGTCTCCCTAAATGATGACTTGTGTCAGATCTATACATCGTTTTGGACGCGATAGTGATGGGATTGCTCCTTTTGATCCTAATTTCAACTAGAACAAAGTAATTGGACTCATAATCACCTATATTTTCAAAATTTGAGATAACTATTGAAACAATAAGAAGGTCTCCGTAAATGAAGACTTGTGTGAGATGTACGATTAGTTTTGAAGGCACTAGTGATAGGATTGCTCCTTTTGAGGCTAATCAAACTAGAACGAAGTCATAGGATTCATAATCACCTCTTTCTTTCACAATTTGAGAGAACCAATAAAATAATAAGAAGGTCTCTCTAAATCAAGAATTGTGTGAGATATACACATCGTTTTTAACGCGATAGTCATGGGATTGCTCATTATGATTCTAATCAAAATAGAACGAAATAATAGGACTCCTAATCACCACTTTCTTTGACAATTTTAGAGAACCAACAAAACAATAAAAAGGTCTCCTTAAATGAAGAATTGTGTGAGATGTACGCATCGTTTTGAACTTGATAGTAATGGGATTGCTCCTTTTGTTGCTAATCAAACTGGAACTAAGTTATAGGACTCCTAATCAGCTCTTTCATTGACAATTTTAGAGAACCAATGAAACAATAAGGTCTCCCGAAATGAAGACTTGTGTGAGATGTACGCATTTTTTTGAACGCGATAGTTACGGGTTTCTCCTTTTAACGCGAATTAAACTAGAACGAAAGTAATACAACTCTTAATCACCTCTTTCTTTGTAAATTTGAAATAACCAATGAAACAATATGAAGGTCTCCCTAAATGAAGACTTGTGTGAGATCTACGCATCGTTTTGGACGCGATACTGATGGGATTGCTCCTTTTGATGCTAGTTTTGACTAGAACGAAGTAATAGGATTCATAATCACCTATATTTTGACGATTAAAGAGAACCAATGAAACAATAAGAAGGTCTCCCTAAATGAAGACTTGTGTAAGATGTACAGATTGTTTTGAAGGCACTAGTGATAGAATTGCTCCTTTTGATGCTAATCAAACTAGAACGAAGTCATAGGACTCATAATCACCTCTTTCTTTGACAATTTGAGAGAACCAATGAATTTTAAGAAGGTCTCCCTAAATCAAGACTTGTGTGAGATGTACGCATCATTTTTAACGCGATAGTTATGGGATTGCTCCTTTTGATGCTAATCAAATAAGAACGAAGTAATAGGATTCCTAATTACCACTTTCTTTGGGAATTTTAGAGAACCAATGAAACAATAAGGGAGTCTCTTTAAATAAAGACTTGTGTGAGATGTACGATCGTTTTGAACGAGATAGTATTGGGATTGCTCCTTTTGTTGCTAATCAAACTGGAACTAAGTTATAGGACTCCTAATCAGCTCTTTCATTGAAAATTTTAGAGAACCAATGAAACAATAAGAAGGTCTTTCTAAATGAAGACTTGTGTGAGATGTACGCATGGTTTTGACTGCGATAGTTACGGGTTTCTCCTTTTGACGCTAATTAAACTAGAACGAAAGTAATACAACTCTTAATCACAATTTTCTTTGTAAATTTGAAATAACCAATGAAACAATATGAAGGTCTACTCAAATGAAGACTTGTGTGAGATCTATGCATCGTTTTGGACGCGATAGTGATGGGATTGCTCCTTTTGATGCTAATTTTAACTAGAACGAAGTAATAGGATTCATAATCACCCATATTTTGACAATTTGAGAGAACTAATGAAACAATAATAAGGTCTTCCTAAATGAAGACTGTATAAGATGTATGGATCGTTTTGAAGGCACTAGTGATAGGATTGCTCCTTTTGATACTAATCAAAATAGAACAAAGTCATAGGACTCATAATCACCTCTTTCTTTGACAATTTGAGAGAACCAATGAAACAATAAGAAGGTCTCCCTAAATCAAGACTTGTGTGAGATGTACACATCGTTTTTAACGCGATAGTCATGGGATTGCTCCTTTTGACGCTAATCAAATAAGAACGAATTAATAGGACTCCTAATTACCTCATTCTTTGGGAATTTTAGAGAACCAATGAAACAATAAGAAGGTCTCTTTAAATAAAGACTTGTGTGAGATGTACGCATCGTTTTGAGCGTGATAGTATTGGGATTGCTCCTTTTTCTAATAATCAAACTAGAACGACGTAATAGGACTCCTAATCACTTCTTTCTTTGACAATTTTAGAGAACCAATGAAACAATAAGAAGTTCTCCCTAAATGAATACTTGTGTGAGATGTACGCATGGTTTTGAACGCGATAGTCATGGGTTTCTTCTTTTGACGCTAATCAAAGTAGAACGAAGTAATACAACTTTTAATCACCTCTTTCTTTGTAAATTTGAAACAACTAATGAAACAATATGATGGTCTCCCTAAATGAAGACTTGTGTGAGATCTATACATCGTTTCGGAAGCGATAGTGATAGTATTGCTCCTTTTGATCCTAATTTCAACTAGAACGAAGTAATAGGGACTCATAATCACCTATATTTTGATAATTTAAGATAACTAATGAAATAATAAGAAGGCCTCCGTAAATGAAGACTTGTGTGAGATTAACGAATAGTTTTGAAGGCACTAGTGATAGGATTGCTCCTTTTGAGGCTAATCAAACTAGAACGAAGTTATAGGATTCATAATCACCTCTTTCTTTCACAATTTGAGAGAACTAATGAAACAATAAGAAGGTCTCTCTAAATCAAGAATTGTGTGAGATATACACATCGTTTTTAACGCGATAGTCATGGGATTGCTCATTATGATTCTAATCAAAATAGAACGAAATAATAGGACTCCTAATCACCACTTTCTTTTACAATTTTAGAGAACCAAGAAAACAATAAAAAGGTCTCCTTAAATGAAGAATTGTGTGAGATGTACGCATCGTTTTGTACGTAATAGTAATGGGATTGCTACTTTTGTTGCTTATCAAACTGGAACTAAGTTATAGGACTCCTAATCAGCTCTTTCACTGACAATTTTAGAGAACCAATGAAACAATAAGGTCTCCCGAAATGAAGACTTGTGTGAGATGTACGCATTTTTTTGAACGCGATAATTACGGGTTTCTCCTTTTGACGCGAATTAAAGTAGAACGAAAGTAATACAACTCTTAATCACCTCTTTCTTTGTAAATTTGAAATAACCAATGAAACAATATGAAGGTCTCCCTAAATGAAGACTAGTGTGAAATCTATGCATCGTTTTGGACGCGATAGTGTTGGGATTGCTCCTTTTGATGCTAATTTCAACTAGAATGAAGTAATAGGATTCATAATCACCTATATTTTGACATTTTGAGAGAACTAATGAAACAATAAGAAGGTCTCCCTTTTTAGCAAAAAAAAAAAGAAGGCCTCTCTAAATGAAGACTCGTGTAAGATGTACGGATCGTTTTGAAGGCACTAGTGATAGGATTACTCCTTTTGATGCTAATCACACTAGAACGAAGTCATAGGACTCACAATCGCCTCTTTCTTTGACAATTTGAGAGAACCAATGAAACAATAAGAAGGTCTCCCTAAGTTAAGTCTTGTGTGAGATGTACGCATCGTTTTTAACGCGATAGTCATGGGATTGGTCCTTTTGATGCTAATAAATAAGAACGAAGTAATATGACTCCTAATTACCTCTTTCTTTGGGAAATTTAGAGAACCAATGAAATAATAAGATGGTCTCTTTAAATAAAGAGTTGTGTGAGATGTACGCATCGTTTTGAGCGTGATAGTATTGGGATTGCTCCTTTTTCTAAAAATTAAACTAGAACGAAGAAATAGGACTCCTAATCAATTCTTTCTTTGACAATTTTAGAGAACCAATGAAACAATAAGAAGTTCTCCCTAAATGAAGACTTGTGTGAGATGTACGCATGGCTTTGAACGCGATAGTCATGAGTTTCTTCTTTTGACGCTAATAAAAGTAGAACGAAGTATTACAACTCTTAATCACCTCTTTCTTTGTAAATTTGAAACAACTAATGAAACAATATGATGGTCTCCCTAAATGAAGACTTGTGTGAGATCTATACATCGTGTCGGACGCGATAGTGATGGTATTGCTCCTTTTGATCCTAATTTCAACTAGAACGAAGTAATAGGACTCATAATCACCTATATTTTGATAATTTAAGATAACTAATGAAATAATAAGAAGGTCTCCGTAAATGAAGACTTGTGTGAGATGTACGAATAGTTTTGAAGGCACTAGTGATAGGATTGCTCCTTTTGAGGCTAATCAAACTAGAACGAAGTCGTAGGATTCATAATCACCTTTTTCTTTCACAATTTAAGAGAACCAATTAAACAATAAGAAGGTCTCTCTAAATCAAGACTTGTGTGAGATATACTCATCGTTTTTAACGCGATAGTCATGGGATTGCTCCTTTTGATTCTAATCAAAATAGAACGAAATAATAGGACTCCTAATCACCTCTTTCTTTAACAATTTTAGAGAACCAACAAAACAATACAAGGGTCTCCGTAAATGAAGACTTGTGTGAGATGTACGCATCGTTTTGAAGGCACTAGTGATAGGATTGCTCCTTTTGATACTAATCAAAATAGAACAAAGTCATAGGACTCATAATCACCTCTTTCTTTGACAATTTGAGAGAACCAATGAAACAATAAGAAGGTCTCCCTAAATCAAGACTTGTGTGAGATGTACGCATCGTTTTTAACGCGATAGTCATGGGATTGCTCCTTTTGACGCTAATCAAATAAGAACGAATTTATAGGACTCCTAATTATCTCATTCTTTGGGAATTTTAGAGAACCAATGAAACAATAAGAAGGTCTCTTTAAATAAAGACTTGTGTGAGATGTACGCATCGTTTTGAGCGTGATAGTATTGGGATTGCTCCTTTTTCTAATAATCAAACTAGAACGACGTAATAGGACTCCTAATCACTTCTTTCTTTGACAATTTTAGAGAACCAATGAAACAATAAGAAGTTCTCCCTAAATGAATACTTGTGTGAGATGTACGCATGGTTTTGAACGCGATAGTCATGGGTTTCTTCTTTTGGCGCTAATCAAAGTAGAACGAAGAAATACAACTCTTAATCACCTCTTTCTTTGTAAATTTGAAACAACTAATGAAACAATATGATGGTCTCCCTAAATGAAGACTTGTGTGAGATCTATACATCGTTTCGAACGCGATAGTGATAGTATTGCTCCTTTTGATCCTAATTTCAACTAGAACGAAGTAATAGGACTCATAATCACCTATATTTTGATAATTTAAGATAACTAATGAAATACTAAGAAGGTCTCCGTAAATGAAGACTTGTGTGAGATGTACGAATAGTTTTGAAGGCACTAGTGATAGGATTGCTCCTTTTGAGGCTAATCAAACTAGAACGAAGTCATAGGATTCATAATCACCTTTTTCTTTCACAATTTGAGAGAACCAATTAAACAATAAGAAGGTCTCTCTAAATCAAGACTTGTGTGAGATATACTCATCGTTTTTAACACGATAGTCATGGGATTGCTCCTTTTGATTCTAATCAAAATAGAACGAAATAATAGGACTCCTAATCACCTCTTTCTTTAACAATTTTAGAGAACCAACAAAACAATACAAGGGTCTCCGTAAATGAAGACTTGTGTGAGATGTACGCATCGTTTTAAACGTGATAGAAATGGGATTGCTCCTTTTGTTGCTAATCAAATTGGAACTAAGTTATAGGACTCCTAATCAGTTCTTTCACTGACAATTTTAGAGAACCAATGAAACAATAAGAAGCTCTCCCTAAATGAAAACTTTTGTGAGATGTACGCGTGGTTTTGAACGCGATAGTTACGGGTTTCTCCTTTTGACGCTAAATAAACTAGAACGAAAGTAATACAACTCTTAATCACCTCTTTCTTTGTAAATTTGAAATAACCAATGCAACAATATGAAGGCCTCCCTAAATGAAGACTTGTGTGAGATCTACGCATCGTTTTGGACGCGATAGTGATGGGATTGCTCCTTTTGATGCTAATTTCAACCAGAACGTAGTAATAGGATTCATAATCACCTATACAATTTGAGAGAACTAATGAAACAATAAGAAGGTCCCCCCTTTTTAGCAAAAAAAAAAAAGAAGGTCTCTCTAAATGAAGACTCGTGTAAGATGTACGGATCGTTTTGAAGGCACTAGTGATAGGATTGCTCCTTTTGATGCTAATCACACTACAATGAAATCATAGGACTCACAATCACCTCTTTCTTTGACAATTTGATAGAACCAATGAAACAAAAAGAAGGTCTCCCTAAATTTAGACTTGGGTGAGATGTACGCATCGTTTTTAACGCGATAGTCATAGGATTGCTCCTTTTGATGCTAATCAAATAAAAACGAAGTAATAGGACTCCTAATTACCTCTTTCTTTGTGAATTTTAGAGAACCAATGAAACAATAAGAAGGTCTCTTTAAATAAAGACTTGTGTGAGATGTACGCATCGTTTTGAACGTGATAGTATTGGGATTCCTACTTTTTCTAATAATCAAACTAGAACGAAATAATAGGACTCCTAATCACTTCTTTCTTTGACAATTTTAGAGAACCAATGAAACAATAAGAAGTTCTCCCTAAATGAAGACTTGTGTGAGATGTACGCATGGTTTTGAACGTGATAGTCATGGGTTTCTTCTTTTGACGTTAATCAAAGTAGAACGAAGTAATACAACTCTTAATCACCTCTTTCTTTGTAAATTTGAAACAACCAATGAAACAATATGATGGTCTCCCTAAATGATGACTTGTGTCAGATCTATACATCGTTTTAGACGCGATAGTGATGGGATTGCTCCTTTTGATCCTAATTTCAACTAGAACAAAGTAATTGGACTCATAATCACCTATATTTTCACAATTTGAGATAACTAATGAAACAATAAGAAGGTCTCCGTAAATGAAGAGTTGTGTGAGATGTACGAATAGTTTTGAAGGCACTAGTGATAGGATTGCTCCTTTTGAGGCTAATCAAACTAGAACGAAGTTATAGGATTCATAATCACCTCTTTCTTTCACAATTTGAGAGAACCAATGAAACAATAAGAAGGTCTCTCTAAATCAAGAATTGTGTGAGATATACACATCGTTTTTAACGCGATAGTCGTGGGATTGCTCATTATGATTCTAATCAAAATAGAACGAAATAATAGGACTCCTAATCACCACTTTCTTTGACAATTTTAGAGAACCAACAAAACAATAAAAAGGTCTCCTTAAATGAAGAATTGTGTGAGATGTACGCATCGTTTTGAACGTGATAGTAATGGGATTGCTCCTTTTGTTGCTAATCAAACTGGAACTAAGTTATAGGACTCCTAATCAGCTCTTTCATTGACAATTTTAGAGAACCAATGAAACAATAAGGTCTCCCGAAATGAAGACTTGTGTGAGATGTACGCATTTTTTTGAACGCGATAGTTACGGGTTTCTCCTTTTGACGCGAATTAAACTAGAACGAAAGTAATACAACTCTTAATCACCTCTTTCTTTGTAAATTTGAAATAACCAATGAAACAATATGAAGGTCTTCCTAAATGAAGACTTGTGTGAGATCAACGCATCGTTTTGGACGCGATACTGATGGGATTGCTCCTTTTGATGCTAGTTTTAACTAGAACGAAGTAATAGGTTTCATAATCACCTATATTTTGACGATTAAAGAGAACTAATGAAACAATAAGAAGGTCTCCCTAAATGAAGACTTGTGTAAGATGTACAGATTGTTTTGAAGGCACTAGTGATAGAATTGCTCCTTTTGATGCTAATCAAACTAGAACGAAGTCATAGGACTCATAATCACCTCTTTCTTTGACAATTTGAGAGAACCAATGAAACAATAAGAAGGTCTCCCTAAATCAAGACTTGTGTGAGATGTACGCATCATTTTTAACGCGATAGTCATGGGATTGCTCCTTTTGATGCTAATCAATTAAGAACGAAGTAATAGGACTCCTAATTACCACTTTCTTTGGGAATTTTAGAGAACCAATGAAACAATAAGGGAGTCTCTTTAAATAAAGACTTGTGTGAGATGTACGCATCGTTTTGAACGAGATAGCATTGGGATTGCTCCTTTTGTTGCTAATCAAACTGGAACTAAGTTATAGGACTCCGAATCAGCTCTTTCATTGAAAATTTTAGAGAACCAATGAAACAATAAGAAGGTCTTTCTAAATGAAGACTTGTGTGAGATGTACGCATGGTTTTGACTGCGATAGTTACGGGTTTCTCCTTTTGACGCTAATTAAACTAGAACGAAAGTAATACAACTCTTAATCACAATTTTCTTTGTAAATTTGAAATAACCAATGAAACAATATGAAGGTCTACTCAAATGAAGACTTGTGTGAGATCTACGCATCGTTTTTGACGCGATAGTGATGGGATTGCTCCTTTTGATGCTAATTTCAACTAGAACGAAGTAATAGGATTCATAATCACCCATATTTTGACAATTTCAGAGAACTAATGAAACAATAAGAAGGACTCCCTAAATGAAGACTGTATAAGATGTACGGATCGTTTTGAAGGCACTAGTGATAGGATTGCTCCTTTTGATACTAATCAAAATAGAACAAAGTCATAGGACTCATAATCACCTCTTTCTTTGACAATTTGAGAGAACCAATGAAACAATAAGAAGGTCTCCCTAAATCAAGACTTGTGTGAGATGTACGCATCGTTTTTAACGCGATAGTCATGGGATTGCTCCTTTTGACGCTAATCAAATAAGAACGAATTTATAGGACTCCTAATTATCTCATTCTTTGGGAATTTTAGAGAACCAATGAAACAATAAGAAGGTCTCTTTAAATAAAGACTTGTGTGAGATGTACGCATCGTTTTGAGCGTGATAGTATTGGGATTGCTCCTTTTTCTAATAATCAAACTAGAACGACGTAATAGGACTCCTAATCACTTCTTGCTTTGACAATTTTAGAGAACCAATGAAACAATAAGAAGTTCTCCCTAAATGAATACTTGTGTGAGATGTACGCATGATTTTGAACGCGATAGTCATGGGTTTCTTCTTTTGACGCTAATCAAAGTAGAACGAAGAAATACAACTCTTAATCACCTCTTTCTTTGTAAATTTGAAACAACTAATGAAACAATATGATGGTCTCCCTAAATGAAGACTTGTGTGAGATCTATACATCGTTTCGAACGCGATAGTGATAGTATTGCTCCTTTTGATCCTAATTTCAACTAGAACGAAGTAATAGGACTCATAATCACCTATATTTTGATAATTTAAGATAACTAATGAAATACTAAGAAGGTCTCCGTAAATGAAGACTTGTGTGAGATGTACGAATAGTTTTGAAGGCACTAGTGATAGGATTGCTCCTTTTGAGGCTAATCAAACTAGAACGAAGTCATAGGATTCATAATCACCTTTTTCTTTCACAATTTGAGAGAACCAATTAAACAATAAGAAGGTCTCTCTAAATCAAGACTTGTGTGAGATATACTCATCGTTTTTAACACGATAGTCATGGGATTGCTCCTTTTGATTCTAATCAAAATAGAACGAAATAATAGGACTCCTAATCACCTCTTTCTTTAACAATTTTAGAGAACCAACAAAACAATACAAGGGTCTCCGTAAATGAAGACTTGTGTGAGATGTACGCATCGTTTTAAACGTGATAGTAATGGGATTGCTCCTTTTGTTGCTAATCAAATTGGAACTAAGTTATAGGACTCCTAATCAGTTCTTTCACTGACAATTTTAGAGAACCAATGAAACAATAAGAAGCTCTCCCTAAATGAAAACTTTTGTGAGATGTACGCGTGGTTTTGAACGCGATAGTTACGGGTTTCTCCTTTTGACGCTAAATAAACTAGAACGAAAGTAATACAACTCTTAATCACCTCTTTCTTTGTAAATTTGAAATAACCAATGCAACAATATGAAGGTCTCCCTAAATGAAGACTTGTGTGAGATCTACGCATCGTTTTGGACGCGATAGTGATGGGATTGCTCCTTTTGATGCTAATTTCAAACAGAACGAAGTAATAGGATTCATAATCACCTATACAATTTGAGAGAACTAATGAAACAATAAGAAGGTCCCCCCTTTTTAGCAAAAAAAAAAGAAAGAAGGTCTCTCTAAATGAAGACTCGTGTAAGATGTACGGATCGTTTTGAAGGCACTAGTGATAGGATTGCTCCTTTTGATGCTAATCACACTACAATGAAATCATAGGACTCACAATCACCTCTTTCTTTAACAATTTGATATAACCAATGAAACAAAAAGAAGGTCTCCCTAAATTTAGACTTGGGTGAGATGTACGCATCGTTTTTAACGCGATAGTCATAGGATTGCTCCTTTTGATGCTAATCAAATAAAAACGAAGTAATAGGACTCCTAATTACCTCTTTCTTTGTGAATTTTAGAGAACCAATGAAACAATAAGAAGGTTTCTTTAAATAAAGACTTGTGTGAGATGTACGCATCGTTTTGAACGTGATAGTATTGGGATTCCTATTTTTTCTAATAATCAAACTAGAACGAAATAATAGGACTCCTAATCACTTCTTTCTTTGACAATTTTAGAGAACCAATGAAACAATAAGAAGTTCTCCCTAAATGAAGACTTGTGTGAGATGTACGCATGGTTTTGAACGTGATAGTCATGGGTTTCTTCTTTTGACGTTAATCAAAGTAGAACGAAGTAATACAACTCTTAATCACCTCTTTCTTTGTAAATTTGAAACAACCAATGAAACAATATGATGGTCTCCCTAAATGATGACTTGTGTCAGATCTATACATCGTTTTAGACGCGATAGTGATGGGATTGCTCCTTTTGATCCTAATTTCAACTAGAACAAAGTAATTGGACTCATAATCACCTATATTTTCACAATTTGAGATAACTAATGAAACAATAAGAAGGTCTCCGTAAATGAAAACTTGTGTAAGATGTACGAATAGTTTTGAAGGCACTAGTGATAGGATTGCTCCTTTTGAGGCTAATCAAACTAGAACGAAGTTATAGGATTCATAATCACCTCTTTCTTTCACAATTTGAGAGAACCAATGAAACAATAAGAAGGTCTCTCTAAATCAAGAATTGTGTGAGATATACACATCGTTTTTAACGCGATAGTCGTGGGATTGCTCATTATGATTCTAATCAAAATAGAACGAAATAATAGGACTCCTAATCACCACTTTCTTTGACAATTTTAGAGAACCAACAAAACAATAAAAAGGTCTCCTTAAATGAAGAATTGTGTGAGATGTACGCATCGTTTTGAACGTGATAGTAATGGGATTGCTCCTTTTGTTGCTAATCAAACTGGAACTAAGTTATAGGACTCCTAATCAGCTCTTTCATTGACAATTTTAGAGAACCAATGAAACAATAAGGTCTCCCGAAATGAAGACTTGTGTGAGATGTACGCATTTTTTTGAACGCGATAGTTACGGGTTTCTCCTTTTGACGCGAATTAAACTAGAACGAAAGTAATACAACTCTTAATCACCTCTTTCTTTGTAAATTTGAAATAACCAATGAAACAATATGAAGGTCTTCCTAAATGAAGACTTGTGTGAGATCAACGCATCGTTTTGGACGCGATACTGATGGGATTGCTCCTTTTGATGCTAGTGTTAACTAGAACGAAGTAATAGGTTTCATAATCACCTATATTTTGACGATTAAAGAGAACTAATGAAACAATAAGAAGGTCTCCCTAAATGAAGACTTGTGTAAGATGTACAGATTGTTTTGAAGGCACTAGTGATAGAATTGCTCCTTTTGATGCTAATCAAACTAGAACGAAGTCATAGGACTCATAATCACCTCTTTCTTTGACAATTTGAGAGAACCAATGAAACAATAAGAAGGTCTCCCTAAATCAAGACTTGTGTGAGATGTACGCATCATTTTTAACGCGATAGTCATGGGATTGCTCCTTTTGATGCTAATCAATTAAGAACGAAGTAATAGGACTCCTAATTACCACTTTCTTTGGGAATTTTAGAGAACCAATGAAACAATAAGGGAGTCTCTTTAAATAAAAACTTGTGTGAGATGTACGCATCGTTTTGAACGAGATAGTATTGGGATTGCTCCTTTTGTTGCTAATCAAACTGGAACTAAGTTATAGGACTCCGAATCAGCTCTTTCATTGAAAATTTTAGAGAACCAATGAAACAATAAGAAGGTCTTTCTAAATGAAGACTTGTGTGAGATGTACGCATGGTTTTGACTGCGATAGTTACGGGTTTCTCCTTTTGACGCTAATTAAACTAGAACGAAAGTAATACAACTCTTAATCACAATTTTCTTTGTAAATTTGAAATAACCAATGAAACAATATGAAGGTCTACTCAAATGAAGACTTGTGTGAGATCTACGCATCGTTTTTGACGCGATAGTGATGGGATTGCTCCTTTTGATGCTAATTTCAACTAGAACGAAGTAATAGGATTCATAATCACCCATATTTTGACAATTTCAGAGAACTAATGAAACAATAAGAAGGACTCCCTAAATGAAGACTGTATAAGATGTACGGATCGTTTTGAAGGCACTAGTGATAGGATTGCTCCTTTTGATACTAATCAAAATAGAACAAAGTCATAGGACTCATAATCACCTCTTTCTTTGACAATTTGAGAGAACCAATGAAACAATAAGAAGGTCTCCCTAAATCAAGACTTGTGTGAGATGTACGCATCGTTTTTAACGCGATAGTCATGGGATTGCTCCTTTTGACGCTAATCAAATAAGAACGAATTTATAGGACTCCTAATTATCTCATTCTTTGGGAATTTTAGAGAACCAATGAAACAATAAGAAGGTCTCTTTAAATAAAGACTTGTGTGAGATGTACGCATCGTTTTGAGCGTGATAGTATTGGGATTGCTCCTTTTTCTAATAATCAAACTAGAACGACGTAATAGGACTCCTAATCACTTCTTGCTTTGACAATTTTAGAGAACCAATGAAACAATAAGAAGTTCTCCCTAAATGAATACTTGTGTGAGATGTACGCATGGTTTTGAACGCGATAGTCATGGGTTTCTTCTTTTGACGCTAATCAAAGTAGAACGAAGAAATACAACTCTTAATCACCTCTTTCTTTGTAAATTTGAAATAACTAATGAAACAATATGATGGTCTCCCTAAATGAAGACTTGTGTGAGATCCATACATCGTTTCGGACGCGATAGTGATAGTATTGCTCCTTTTGATCCTAATTTCAACTAGAACGAAGTAATAGGACTCATAATCACCTATATTTTGATAATTTAAGATAACTAATGAAATACTAAGAAGGTCTACGTAAATGAAGACTTGTGTGAGATGTACGAATAGTTTTGAAGGCACTAGTGATAGGATTGCTCCTTTTGAGGCTAATCAAACTAGAACGAAGTCATAGGATTCATAATCACCTTTTTCTTTCACAATTTGAGAGAACCAATTAAACAATAAGAAGGTCTCTCTAAATCAAGACTTGTGTGAGATATACTCATCGTTTTTAACGCGATAGTCATGGGATTGCTCCTTTTGATTCTAATCAAAATAGAACGAAATAATAGGACTCCTAATCACCTCTTTCTTTAACAATTTTAGAGAACCACCAAAACAATACAAGGGTCTCCGTAAATGAAGACTTGTGTGAGATGTACGCATCGTTTTAAACGTGATAGTAATGGGATTGCTCCTTTTGTTGCTAATCAAATTGGAACTAAGTTATAGGACTCCTAATCAGTTCTTTCACTGACAATTTTAGAGAACCAATGAAACAATAAGAAGCTCTCCCTAAATGAAAACTTTTGTGAGATGTACGCGTGGTTTTGAACGCGATAGTTACGGGTTTCTCCTTTTGACGCTAAATAAACTAGAACGAAAGTAATACAACTCTTAATCACCTCTTTCTTTGTAAATTTGAAATAACCAATGCAACAATATGAAGGTCTCCCTAAATGAAGACTTGTGTGAGATCTACGCATCGTTTTGGACGCGATAGTGATGGGATTGCTCCTTTTGATGCTAATTTCAAACAGAACGAAGTAATAGGATTCATAATCACCTATAAAATTTGAGAGAACTAATGAAACAATAAGAAGGTCCCCCCTTTTTAGCAAAAAAAAAAGAAAGAAGGTCTGTCTAAATGAAGACTCGTGTAAGATGTACGGATCGTTTTGAAGGCACTAGTGATAGGATTGCTCCTTTTGATGCTAATCACACTACAATGAAATCATAGGACTCACAATCACCTCTTTCTTTGACAATTTGATATAACCAATGAAACAAAAAGAAGGTCTCCCTAAATTTAGACTTGGGTGAGATGTACGCATCGTTTTTAACGCGATAGTCATAGGATTGCTCCTTTTGATGCTAATCAAATAAAAACGAAGTAATAGGACTCCTAATTACCTCTTTCTTTGTGAATTTTAGAGAACCAATGAAACAATAAGAAGGTTTCTTTAAATAAAGACTTGTGTGAGATGTACGCATCGTTTTGAACGTGATAGTATTGGGATTCCTACTTTTTCTAATAATCAAACTAGAACGAAATAATAGGACTCCTAATCACTTCTTTCTTTGACAATTTTAGAGAACCAATGAAACAATAAGAAGTTCTCCCTAAATGAAGACTTGTGTGAGATGTACGCATGGTTTTGAACGTGATAGTCATGGGTTTCTTCTTTTGACGTTAATCAAAGTAGAACGAAGTAATACAACTCTTAATCACCTCTTTCTTTGTAAATTTGAAACAACCAATGAAACAATATGATGGTCTCCCTAAATGATGACTTGTGTCAGATCTATACATCGTTTTAGACGCGATAGTGATGGGATTGCTCCTTTTGATCCTAATTTCAACTAGAACAAAGTAATTGGACTCATAATCACCTATATTTTCACAATTTGAGATAACTAATGAAACAATAAGAAGGTCTCCGTAAATGAAGACTTGTGTAAGATGTACGAATAGTTTTGAAGGCACTAGTGATAGGATTGCTCCTTTTGAGGCTAATCAAACTAGAACGAAGTTATAGGATTCATAATCACCTCTTTCTTTCACAATTTGAGAGAACCAATGAAACAATAAGAAGGTCTCTCTAAATCAAGAATTGTGTGAGATATACACATCTGTTTTAACGCGATAGTCGTGGGATTGCTCATTATGATTCTAATCAAAATAGAACGAAATAATAGTACTCCTAATCACCACTTTCTTTGACAATTTTAGAGAACCAACAAAACAATAAAAAGGTCTCCTTAAATGAAGAATTGTGTGAGATGTACGCATCGTTTTGAACGTGATAGTAATGGGATTGCTCCTTTTGTTGCTAATCAAACTGGAACTAAGTTATAGGACTCCTAATCAGCTCTTTCATTGACAATTTTAGAGAACCAATGAAACAATAAGGTCTCCCGAAATGAATACTTGTCTGAGATGTACGCATTTTTTTGAACGCGATAGTTACGGGTTTCTCCTTTTGACGCGAATTAAACTAGAACGAAAGTAATACAACTCTTAATCACCTCTTTCTTTGTAAATTTGAAATAACCAATGAAACAATATGAAGGTCTTCCTAAATGAAGACTTGTGTGAGATCAACGCATCGTTTTGGACGCGATACTGATGGGATTGCTCCTTTTGATGCTAGTGTTAACTAGAACGAAGTAATAGGTTTCATAATCACCTATACTTTGACGATTAAAGAGAACTAATGAAACAATAAGAAGGTCTCCCTAAATGAAGACTTGTGTAAGATGTACAGATTGTTTTGAAGGCACTAGTGATAGAATTGCTCCTTTTGATGCTAATCAAACTAGAACGAAGTCATAGGACTCATAATCACCTCTTTCTTTGACAATTTGAGAGAACCAATGAAACAATAAGAAGGTCTCCCTAAATCAAGACTTGTGTGAGATGTACGCATCATTTTTAACGCGATAGTCATGGGATTGCTCCTTTTGATGCTAATCAATTAAGAACGAAGTAATAGGACTCCTAATTACCACTTTCTTTGGGAATTTTAGAGAACCAATGAAACAATAAGGGAGTCTCTTTAAATAAAAACTTGTGTGAGATGTACGCATCGTTTTGAACGAGATAGTATTGGGATTGCTCCTTTTGTTGCTAATCAAACTGGAACTAAGTTATAGGACTCCGAATCAGCTCTTTCATTGAAAATTTTAGAGAACCAATGAAACAATAAGAAGGTCTTTCTAAATGAAGACTTGTGTGAGATGTACGCATGGTTTTGACTGCGATAGTTACGGGTTTCTCCTTTTGACGCTAATTAAACTAGAACGAAAGTAATACAACTCTTAATCACAATTTTCTTTGTAAATTTGAAATAACCAATGAAACAATATGAAGGTCTACTCAAATGAAGACTTGTGTGAGATCTACGCATCGTTTTTGACGCGATAGTGATGGGATTGCTCCTTTTGATGCTAATTTCAACTAGAACGAAGTAATAGGATTCATAATCACCCATATTTTGACAATTTCAGAGAACTAATGAAACAATAAGAAGGACTCCCTAAATGAAGACTGTATAAGATGTACGGATCGTTTTGAAGGCACTAGTGATAGGATTGCTCCTTTTGATACTAATCAAAATAGAACAAAGTCATAGGACTCATAATCACCTCTTTCTTTGACAATTTGAGAGAACCAATGAAACAATAAGAAGGTCTCCCTAAATCAAGACTTGTGTGAGATGTACGCATCGTTTTTAACGCGATAGTCATGGGATTGCTCCTTTTGACGCTAATCAAATAAGAACGAATTTATAGGACTCCTAATTATCTCATTCTTTGGGAATTTTAGAGAACCAATGAAACAATAAGAAGGTCTCTTTAAATAAAGACTTGTGTGAGATGTACGCATCGTTTTGAGCGTGATAGTATTGGGATTGCTCCTTTTTCTAATAATCAAACTAGAACGACGTAATAGGACTCCTAATCACTTCTTGCTTTGACAATTTTAGAGAACCAATGAAACAATAAGAAGTTCTCCCTAAATGAATACTTGTGTGAGATGTACGCATGGTTTTGAACGCGATAGTCATGGGTTTCTTCTTTTGACGCTAATCAAAGTAGAACGAAGAAATACAACTCTTAATCACCTCTTTCTTTGTAAATTTGAAATAACTAATGAAACAATATGATGGTCTCCCTAAATGAAGACTTGTGTGAGATCCATACATCGTTTCGGACGCGATAGTGATAGTATTGCTCCTTTTGATCCTAATTTCAACTAGAACGAAGTAATAGGACTCATAATCACCTATATTTTGATAATTTAAGATAACTAATGAAATACTAAGAAGGTCTACGTAAATGAAGACTTGTGTGAGATGTACGAATAGTTTTGAAGGCACTAGTGATAGGATTGCTCCTTTTGAGGCTAATCAAACTAGAACGAAGTCATAGGATTCATAATCACCTTTTTCTTTCACAATTTGAGAGAACCAATTAAACAATAAGAAGGTCTCTCTAAATCAAGACTTGTGTGAGATATACTCATCGTTTTTAACGCGATAGTCATGGGATTGCTCCTTTTGATTCTAATCAAAATAGAACGAAATAATAGGACTCCTAATCACCTCTTTCTTTAACAATTTTAGAGAACCACCAAAACAATACAAGGGTCTCCGTAAATGAAGACTTGTGTGAGATGTACGCATCGTTTTAAACGTGATAGTAATGGGATTGCTCCTTTTGTTGCTAATCAAATTGGAACTAAGTTATAGGACTCCTAATCAGTTCTTTCACTGACAATTTTAGAGAACCAATGAAACAATAAGAAGCTCTCCCTAAATGAAAACTTTTGTGAGATGTACGCGTGGTTTTGAACGCGATAGTTACGGGTTTCTCCTTTTGACGCTAAATAAACTAGAACGAAAGTAATACAACTCTTAATCACCTCTTTCTTTGTAAATTTGAAATAACCAATGCAACAATATGAAGGTCTCCCTAAATGAAGACTTGTGTGAGATCTACGCATCGTTTTGGACGCGATAGTGATGGGATTGCTCCTTTTGATGCTAATTTCAAACAGAACGAAGTAATAGGATTCATAATCACCTATAAAATTTGAGAGAACTAATGAAACAATAAGAAGGTCCCCCCTTTTTAGCAAAAAAAAAGAAAGAAGGTCTGTCTAAATGAAGACTCGTGTAAGATGTACGGATCGTTTTGAAGGCACTAGTGATAGGATTGCTCCTTTTGATGCTAATCACACTACAATGAAATCATAGGACTCACAATCACCTCTTTCTTTGACAATTTGATATAACCAATGAAACAAAAAGAAGGTCTCCCTAAATTTAGACTTGGGTGAGATGTACGCATCGTTTTTAACGCGATAGTCATAGGATTGCTCCTTTTGATGCTAATCAAATAAAAACGAAGTAATAGGACTCCTAATTACCTCTTTCTTTGTGAATTTTAGAGAACCAATGAAACAATAAGAAGGTTTCTTTAAATAAAGACTTGTGTGAGATGTACGCATCGTTTTGAACGTGATAGTATTGGGATTCCTACTTTTTCTAATAATCAAACTAGAACGAAATAATAGGACTCCTAATCACTTCTTTCTTTGACAATTTTAGAGAACCAATGAAACAATAAGAAGTTCTCCCTAAATGAAGACTTGTGTGAGATGTACGCATGGTTTTGAACGTGATAGTCATGGGTTTCTTCTTTTGACGTTAATCAAAGTAGAACGAAGTAATACAACTCTTAATCACCTCTTTCTTTGTAAATTTGAAACAACCAATGAAACAATATGATGGTCTCCCTAAATGATGACTTGTGTCAGATCTATACATCGTTTTAGACGCGATAGTGATGGGATTGCTCCTTTTGATCCTAATTTCAACTAGAACAAAGTAATTGGACTCATAATCACCTATATTTTCACAATTTGAGATAACTAATGAAACAATAAGAAGGTCTCCGTAAATGAAGACTTGTGTAAGATGTACGAATAGTTTTGAAGGCACTAGTGATAGGATTGCTCCTTTTGAGGCTAATCAAACTAGAACGAAGTTATAGGATTCATAATCACCTCTTTCTTTCACAATTTGAGAGAACCAATGAAACAATAAGAAGGTCTCTCTAAATCAAGAATTGTGTGAGATATACACATCGTTTTTAACGCGATAGTCGTGGGATTGCTCATTATGATTCTAATCAAAATAGAACGAAATAATAGGACTCCTAATCACCACTTTCTTTGACAATTTTAGAGAACCAACAAAACAATAAAAAGGTCTCCTTAAATGAAGAATTGTGTGAGATGTACGCATCGTTTTGAACGTGATAGTAATGGGATTGCTCCTTTTGTTGCTAATCAAACTGGAACTAAGTTATAGGACTCCTAATCAGCTCTTTCATTGACAATTTTAGAGAACCAATGAAACAATAAGGTCTCCCGAAATGAATACTTGTCTGAGATGTACGCATTTTTTTGAACGCGATAGTTACGGGTTTCTCCTTTTGACGCGAATTAAACTAGAACGAAAGTAATACAACTCTTAATCACCTCTTTCTTTGTAAATTTGAAATAACCAATGAAACAATATGAAGGTCTTCCTAAATGAAGACTTGTGTGAGATCAACGCATCGTTTTGGACGCGATACTGATGGGATTGCTCCTTTTGATGCTAGTGTTAACTAGAACGAAGTAATAGGTTTCATAATCACCTATACTTTGACGATTAAAGAGAACTAATGAAACAATAAGAAGGTCTCCCTAAATGAAGACTTGTGTAAGATGTACAGATTGTTTTGAAGGCACTAGTGATAGAATTGCTCCTTTTGATGCTAATCAAACTAGAACGAAGTCATAGGACTCATAATCACCTCTTTCTTTGACAATTTGAGAGAACCAATGAAACAATAAGAAGGTCTCCCTAAATCAAGACTTGTGTGAGATGTACGCATCATTTTTAACGCGATAGTCATGGGATTGCTCCTTTTGATGCTAATCAATTAAGAACGAAGTAATAGGACTCCTAATTACCACTTTCTTTGGGAATTTTAGAGAACCAATGAAACAATAAGGGAGTCTCTTTAAATAAAAACTTGTGTGAGATGTACGCATCGTTTTGAACGAGATAGTATTGGGATTGCTCCTTTTGTTGCTAATCAAACTGGAACTAAGTTATAGGACTCCGAATCAGCTCTTTCATTGAAAATTTTAGAGAACCAATGAAACAATAAGAAGGTCTTTCTAAATGAAGACTTGTGTGAGATGTACGCATGGTTTTGACTGCGATAGTTACGGGTTTCTCCTTTTGACGCTAATTAAACTAGAACGAAAGTAATACAACTCTTAATCACAATTTTCTTTGTAAATTTGAAATAACCAATGAAACAATATGAAGGTCTACTCAAATGAAGACTTGTGTGAGATCTACGCATCGTTTTTGACGCGATAGTGATGGGATTGCTCCTTTTGATGCTAATTTCAACTAGAACGAAGTAATAGGATTCATAATCACCCATATTTTGACAATTTCAGAGAACTAATGAAACAATAAGAAGGACTCCCTAAATGAAGACTGTATAAGATGTACGGATCGTTTTGAAGGCACTAGTGATAGGATTGCTCCTTTTGATACTAATCAAAATAGAACAAAGTCATAGGACTCATAATCACCTCTTTCTTTGACAATTTGAGAGAACCAATGAAACAATAAGAAGGTCTCCCTAAATCAAGACTTGTGTGAGATGTACGCATCGTTTTTAACGCGATAGTCATGGGATTGCTCCTTTTGACGCTAATCAAATAAGAACGAATTTATAGGACTCCTAATTATCTCATTCTTTGGGAATTTTAGAGAACCAATGAAACAATAAGAAGGTCTCTTTAAATAAAGACTTGTGTGAGATGTACGCATCGTTTTGAGCGTGATAGTATTGGGATTGCTCCTTTTTCTAATAATCAAACTAGAACGACGTAATAGGACTCCTAATCACTTCTTTCTTTGACAATTTTAGAGAACCAATGAAACAATAAGAAGTTCTCCCTAAATGAATACTTGTGTGAGATGTACGCATGGTTTTGAACGCGATAGTCATGGGTTTCTTCTTTTGACGCTAATCAAAGTAGAACGAAGAAATACAACTCTTAATCACCTCTTTCTTTGTAAATTTGAAACAACTAATGAAACAATATGATGGTCTCCCTAAATGAAGACTTGTGTGAGATCCATACATCGTTTCGGACGCGATAGTGATAGTATTGCTCCTTTTGATCCTAATTTCAACTAGAACGAAGTAATAGGACTCATAATCACCTATATTTGATAATTTAAGATAACTAATGAAATACTAAGAAGGTCTCCGTAAATGAAGACTTGTGTGAGATGTACGAATAGTTTTGAAGGCACTAGTGATAGGATTGCTCCTTTTGAGGCTAATCAAACTAGAACGAAGTCATAGGATTCATAATCACCTTTTTCTTTCACAATTTGAGAGAACCAATTAAACAATAAGAAGGTCTCTCTAAATCAAGACTTGTGTGAGATATACTCATCGTTTTTAACGCGATAGTCATGGATTGCTCCTTTTGATTCTAATCAAAATAGAACGAAATAATAGGACTCCTAATCACCTCTTTCTTTAACAATTTTAGAGAACCACCAAAACAATACAAGGGTCTCCGTAAATGAAGACTTGTGTGAGATGTACGCATCGTTTTAAACGTGATAGTAATGGGATTGCTCCTTTTGTTGCTAATCAAATTGGAACTAAGTTATAGGACTCCTAATCAGTTCTTTCACTGACAATTTTAGAGAACCAATGAAACAATAAGAAGCTCTCCCTAAATGAAAACTTTTGTGAGATGTACGCGTGGTTTTGAACGCGATAGTTACGGGTTTCTCCTTTTGACGCTAAATAAATTAGAACGAAAGTAATACAACTCTTAATCACCTCTTTCTTTGTAAATTTGAAATAACCAATGCAACAATATGAAGGTCTCCCTAAATGAAGACTTGTGTGAGATCTACGCATCGTTTTGGACGCGATAGTGATGGGATTGCTCCTTTTGATGCTAATTTCAACCAGAACGAAGTAATAGGATTCATAATCACCTATACAATTTGAGAGAACTAATGAAACAATAAGAAGGTCCCCCCTTTTTAGCAAAAACAAAAGAAAGAAGGTCTCTCTAAATGAAGACTCGTGTAAGATGTACGGATCGTTTTGAAGGCACTAGTGATAGGATTGCTCCTTTTGATGCTAATCACACTACAATGAAATCATAGGACTCACAATCACCTCTTTCTTTGACAATTTGATATAACCAATGAAACAAAAAGAAGGTCTCCCTAAATTTAGACTTGGGTGAGATGTACGCATCGTTTTTAACGCGATAGTCATAGGATTGCTCCTTTTGATGCTAATCAAATAAAAACGAAGTAATAGGACTCCTAATTACCTCTTTCTTTGTGAATTTTAGAGAACCAATGAAACAATAAAAAGGTTTCTTTAAATAAAGACTTGTGTGAGATGTACGCATCGTTTTGAATGTGATAGTATTGGGATTCCTACTTTTTCTAATAATCAAACTAGAACGAAATAATAGGACTCCTAATCACTTCTTTCTTTGACAATTTTAGAGAACCAATGAAACAATAAGAAGTTCTCCCTAAACGAAGACTTGTGTGAGATGTACGCATGGTTTTGAACGTGATAGTCATGGGTTTCTTCTTTTGACGTTAATCAAAGTAGAACGAAGTAATACAACTCTTAATCACCTCTTTCTTTGTAAATTTGAAACAACCAATGAAACAATATGATGGTCTCCCTAAATGATGACTTGTGTCAGATCTATACATCGTTTTAGACGCGATAGTGATGGGATTGCTCCTTTTGATCCTAATTTCAACTAGAACAAAGTAATTGGACTCATAATCACCTATATTTTCACAATTTGAGATAACTAATGAAAAATAAGAAGGTCTCCGTAAATGAAGACTTGTGTAAGATGTACGAATAGTTTTGAAGGCACTAGTGATAGGATTGCTCCTTTTGAGGCTAATCAAACTAGAACGAAGTTATAGGATTCATAATCACCTCTTTCTTTCACAATTTGAGAGAACCAATGAAACAATAAGAAGGTCTCTCTAAATCAAGAATTGTGTGAGATATACACATCGTTTTTAACGCGATAGTCGTGGGATTGCTCATTATGATTCTAATCAAAATAGAACGAAATAATAGGACTCCTAATCACCACTTTCTTTGACAATTTTAGAGAACCAACAAAACAATAAAAAGGTCTCCTTAAATGAAGAATTGTGTGAGATGTACGCATCGTTTTGAACGTGATAGTAATGGGATTGCTCCTTTTGTTGCTAATCAAACTGGAACTAAGTTATAGGACTCCTAATCAGCTCTTTCATTGACAATTTTAGAGAACCAATGAAACAATAAGGTCTCCCGAAATGAAGACTTGTGTGAGATGTACGCATTTTTTTGAACGCGATAGTTACGGGTTTCTCCTTTTGACGCGAATTAAACTAGAACGAAAGTAATACAACTCTTAATCACCTCTTTCTTTGTAAATTTGAAATAACCAATGAAACAATATGAAGGTCTTCCTAAATGAAGACTTGTGTGAGATCAACGCATCGTTTTGGACGCGATACTGATGGGATTGCTCCTTTTGATGCTAGTGTTAACTAGAACGAAGTATAGGTTTCATAATCACCTATACTTTGACGATTAAAGAGAACTAATGAAACAATAAGAAGGTCTCCCTAAATGAAGACTTGTGTAAGATGTACAGATTGTTTTGAAGGCACTAGTGATAGAATTGCTCCTTTTGATGCTAATCCAACTAGAACGAAGTCATAGGACTCATAATCACCTCTTTCTTTGACAATTTGAGAGAACCAATGAAACAATAAGAAGGTCTCCCTAAATCAAGACTTGTGTGAGATGTACGCATCATTTTTAACGCGATAGTCATGGGATTGCTCCTTTTTCTAATAATCAACTAGAACGACGTAATAGGACTCCTAATCAATTCTTTCTTTGACAATTTTAGAGAACCATTGAAACAATAAGAAGTTCTCCCTAAATGAATACTTGTGTGAGATGTACGCATGGTTTTGAACGCGATAGTCATGGGTTTCTTCTTTTGACGCTAATCAAAGTAGAACGAAGAAATACAACTCTTAATCACCTCTTTCTTTGTAAATTTGAAACAACTAATGAAACAATATGATGGTCTCCCTAAATGAAGACTTGTGTGAGATCTATACATCGTTTCGGACGCGATAGTGATAGTATTGCTCCTTTTGTCCTAATTTCAACTAGAACGAAGTAATAGGACTCATAATCACCTATATTTTGATAATTTAAGATAACTAATGAAAAACTAAGAAGGTCTCCGTAAATGAAGACTTGTGTGAGATGTACGAATAGTTTGAAGGCACTAGTGATAGGATTGCCCCTTTTGAGGCTAATCAAACTAGAACGAAGTCATAGGATTCAATAATCACCTTTTTCTTTCACAATTTAAGAGAACCAATTAAACAATAAGAAGGTCTCTCTAAATCAAGACTTGTGTGAGATTACTCATCGTTTTTAACGCGATAGTCATGGGATGCTCCTTTTGATTCTAATGAAAATAGAACGAAATAATAGGACTCCTAATCACCTCTTTCTTTAACAATTTTAGAGAACCAACAAAACAATACAAGGGTCTCCGTAAATGAAGACTTGTGTGAGATGTACGCATCGTTTAAACGTGATAGTAATGGGATTGCTCCTTTTGTTGCTAATCAAACTGGAACTAAGTTATAGGACTCCTAATCAGTTCTTTCACTGACAATTTTAGAGAAACCAATGAAACAATAAGAAGCTCTCCCTAAATGAAAACTTTTGTGAGATGTACGCGTGGTTTTGAACGCGATAGTTACGGGTTTTCTCCTTTTGACGCTAAATAAACTAGAACGAAAGTAATACAACTCTTAATCACCTCTTTCTTTGTAAATTTGAAATAACCAATGCAACAATATGAAGGTCTCCCTAAATGAAGACTTGTGTGAGATCTACGCATCGTTTTGGACGCGATAGTGATGGGATTGCTCCTTTTGATGCTAATTTCAACCAGAACGAAGTAATAGGATTCATAATCACCTATACAATTTGAGAAACTAATGAACAATAAGAAGGTCACCCCTTTTTAGCAAAAAAAAAGAAAGAAGGTCTCTCTAAATGAAGACTCGTGTAAGATGTACGGATCGTTTTGAAGGCACTAGTGATAGGATTGCTCCTTTTGATGCTAATCACACTACAACGAAATAATAGGACTCACAATCACCTCTTTCTTTGACAATTTGATAGAACCAATGAAACAAAAAGAAGGTCTCCCTAAATTAGACTTGGGTGAGATGTACGCATCGTTTTTTAACGCGATAGTCATAGGATTGCTCTTTTGATGCTAATCAATAAAAACGAAGTAATAGGACTCCTAATTACCTCTTTCTTTGTGAATTTTTGAGAACCAATGAAACAATAAGAAGGTCTCTTTAAATAAAGACTTGTGTGAGATGTACGCATCGTTTTGAACGTGATAGTATTGGGATTCCTACTTTTTCTAATAATCAAACTAGAACGAAATAATAGGACTCCTAATCACTTCTTTCTTTGACAATTTTAGAGAACCAATGAAACAATAAGAAGTTCTCCCTAAATGAAGACTTGTGTGAGATGTACGCATTGTTTTGAACGTGATAGTCATGGGTTTCTTCTTTTGACGTTAATCAAAGTAGAACGAAGTAATACAACTCTTAATCACCTCTTTCTTTGTAATTGAAACAACCAATGAAACAATATGATGGTCTCCCTAAATGATGACTTGTGTCAGATCTATCCATCGTTTTAGACGCGATAGTGATGGGATTGCTCTTTTGATCCTAATTTCACTAGAACAAAGTAATTGGACTCATAATCACCTATATTTTCACAATTTGAGATAACTAATGAAACAATAAGACGGACCCCGTAAATGAAGAGTTGTGTAGATGTACGAATAGTTTTGAAGGCACTAGTGATAGGATTGCTCCTTTTGAGGCCTAATCAAACTAGAACGAAGTTATAGGATTCATATCACCTCTTTCTTTCACAATTTGAGAGAACCAATGAACAATAAGAAGGTCTATAAATCAGAATTGTGTGAGATATACACATCGTTTTTAACGCATAGTCGTGGGATTGATCATTTGATTCTAATCAAATAGAACGAAATAATAGGACTCCTAATCACCACTTTCTTTGACAATTTTAGAGAACCAACCAAAACATTAAAACGTCTCCTTAAATGAAGAATTGTGTGAGATGTACGCATCGTTTTGAACGTGATAGAATGGGATTGCTCCTTTTGTTGCTAATCAAACTGGAACTAAGTTATAGGACTCCTAATCAGCTCTTTCATTGACAATTTTAGAGAACCAATGAAACAATAAGGTCTCCCGAATGAAGACTTGTGTGAGATGTACGCATTTTTTTGAACGCGATAGTTACGGGTTTCTCCTTTTGACGCGAATTAAACTAGAACGAAAGTTATACAACTCTAATCACCTCTTTCTTTGTAATTTGAAATAAAACCAATGACACATATGAAGGTCTTCCTAAATGAAGACTTGTGTGAGATCAACGCATCGTTTGGACGCGATACTGATGGGATTGCTCCTTTTGATGCTAGTTTAACTAGAACGAAGTAATAGGTTTCATAATCACCTATATTTTGACGATTAAAGAGAACTAATGAAACTAAGAGGTCTCCCTAAATGAAGACTTGTGTAAGATGTACAGATTGTTTTGAAGGCACTAGTGATAGAATTGCTCCTTTTGATGCTAATCAAACTAAACAAGTCATAGGACTCATAATCACCTCTTTCTTTGACAATTTGAGAGAACCAATGAAACAATAAGAAGGTCTCCCTAAATCAAGACTTGTGTGAGATGTACGCATCATTTTTACCGCGATAGTCATGGGATTGCTCCTTTTGATGCTAATCAATTAAGAACGAAGTAATGGACTCCTAATTACCACTTTCTTGGGAATTTAGAGAACCAATGAAACAATAAGGGAGT